>JAABOM020058627.1:0-13694 GCA_011800125.2 Solanum clarkiae
GGAGCTTAAAGGTAGTTGGGATGATCATCTTTCGTTGATTGAGTTTGCCTACAACAATAGCTATCATTCTAGCATCGGTATGACTTTTCTTGAGGCTCTCTATAAGAGACGTTATGTATCATCGGTCAGTTGGTTTGAGGTTGATGAGGTAGCTTTGTTGGCACCAGATCTGGTTATGTAGGATCTTGAGAAGGTTAGAATAATTAGGGAAAGGTTGAATATGGCCCAAAGTCATCAACAATCCTATGCCGATGTGAGAAGAAGAGACCTTGAATTCAAAGTTGGCGAGTGGGTCTACCTAAAGGTTTTACCCGTGAAGGGTGTGCTCCATTTTGGTAAGAAGGGCAAGTTGAGCCCAAGATATGTCAGTCCTTATGTGGTCATGAGGAGGGTTGGCAAGGTAGCTTATACGTTATGGTTACCTAGTGAGATGGAATTGGTTTATCCGGTGTCCCATGTGTCCATATTGAGAAAATGTGTGGGTGATCCGAATGCCATTATGTCTCTAGATACTGTGGGTATTTTGAGGATAATTTGACATCTGAAGAGGTTCCGATTTAGATTTTGGATTGGCAAGTGAAGAGGTTGAGAAACAAAGAGGTGGCTTCCGTTTAGGTCCTTTGGAGGAATCAACAAGTTGAAAGTGCTACTTGGGAGGTCGAAGTGGACATGCAAAATCTATATCCTTAGCTTTTCCACTCCACTCAATCATAAGGTATTGATCTAAGTCCTTCATATGATCTCAAGTCTTAAGTTTAGCCCCATTTCATTGCATATGTTCATGTTTAAATTGACTAGTTCTTGATGATTTTACACTTATGATGAAATTTTTGAAATGATGTTTAAGTGCATTATTGCATCTCTAAGTGAACTGAAATTTTCATGTTTGTGCATCTCATATATGTCTCTTTTACATTCGGGGACGAATGTTCCCATGGTGAAGATATTGAAACGACTCCAAAAAGTGTCCGAAAATGTGCCTTGAAAGTGTGATGAATTGGAATTTCCATATATGTATCAAAATCCGTGCGTGAAATAAAAAATATGACTTCATATTCTTGTTTAGGGGGCCAAAATTAGGCACAGATGAAGAAATTTTTCCTTCGCGTCCTTTCGACGACGCGGGGATGTACATTTCCTGTCCAGTGATTTTTCTTGCGGTCCAAGACTTTTAAGTCTTGGACCTAAGTGTCCCCAAATGTAAAAATACCTACACTTAGCCATTTTCATCCTCCTATCATTCTAAACATTCCCCAATACTCACCAAAAAAACTTAGCCAAATATTTCACTCGTAAATTCAAGTCTCAAACCCTCATCCGGATTTCAAGGTTCGCATTCAAGCTTCAAATCTCCATCCCTAATTTTTACCAAGTTTATCTCCAAAGCTAAGATATGTGAGTGTCTTTCATGGATTCCTTTTACCCATGATGCCCAAGCTTTTATTCTTCAAAAATTGCATGATTTAAAGTTGGTATACTCGTAGGTCTTATCTATTATGAAAATCACTGCACACTATGTTTGGACTTATGAAATTGTTACTATTTTACTATGTTTTGAGCCATGAATCTAAGGTCTATTGAAGGTTTGATGAAGGGTTTTGATGTTTATTGCTTGAGGGTGTTACCAAGTATCTATTGAAGCTTTTACATGGAATTTTCTAGCATGATTTCACTCTTGAATTGCATGATTTTATACTAGTACCTCACACCCTCTAAGTGTTTGAGAAAATATCCGGGTATGATTTCTTGAGAGATTGAAGGTCTAATGCATGTCTTATGAGATGAATGACTATATTGATGATATGATGATGAAATGATGATGAGATGAATGTATATGTATATATATGATATTTTGCTATATAGTGTTGGAATGTGAGCATGCCCTACTCGGGGGTTGTGCGCCGGGTAACCTTGTCAAGGGGTTAGTACCTTGATAATCTATTGGGGAGTTCGTACTTCGGTACCACGGGTAGTAGGGTGAGATGATCCACCAACCTATCGAGGGGTAAGTACTCTGGCACCACGAGTGGTAGGGTGAGACGATCCACCAACCTATCGGGGGGTTAGTACCCCCGCACCACAGGTAGTAGGTTACGAGGATCCACTAATCTATTGACGGGGTTTTTACCATAATCACTAAGGGTGGTAGGGTGCAACAATCCACCATAGATAGAGGTCTCTTCGTACATATAGGTTATGTTCATTGTAAGCATGTTTTTAAGCATTGATCATGTATACCATATTGCTATATGTTACCCATTGCGTATATTTATCCATTCGATTTTGTCACATACCTCTTGTTGCATTGTATCCTACATACTTAGTACATTCAAATGTACTAACACATAGTCTATGCCTACATGACGACAACATGTAGGAACCGGAGCCCCACTTGATCATTCTCCTCCTCCACGTGGCTAGTGCGATTTCTCTACAAAGCAAGTGGTGAGTCCTCCATTCTGGGAATGTTACTTATGATCTCTTGCATTGTATTAATACTTTTGTCTCTTTCAATAACATATTGACAATGAGGGTGAGCCTGATTGCTTTGTCTTGGCCCCTTCTCTTATCTATGTAGTAGAGGTGTTGTTGGACATAATATGTATTATAATTATGTATCTTAACTCTCTTGTTTCTTGATATTATGATATGAAGATTACCCTTAGTCCCAAATTCCCTTGCTTATGTCTATTTCTCAATATCATTTAATTGCTTCCGCGACCAAGGATGTGTAATGATAAGTTGTGAGGCTTGTTTGTGATTCCTTCGGGTTCCTCATTCGCCGGTGACGTCTACGCCCTATGCTTGGGTTATGACAGAGATGGTATTAGCACTAGGTTGTTGGATCTCCGGAGTCCAACACACAGCGTTGATTAGAGTCTTATTCATAGTTATGTTGTGCATCACAACTATTAATAAGAGGCTGTGAGACGTTTTAGGAATTGTTTCCCTTCTTCATGTTATCGTGCTATAGAATTGAAGTAAGATTTCCTCACCTAATGCTTTTTCTTTGATATGCTAGATCATGTATAACACGAGAAGGAGACGAGCCCGTACACCCGAGGAGCAACCGACCAGTGGAGAACTTAGGGATGCTCTCACCTTGCTTACACAAGTGGTGGCCAATCAAGACAATCAAGGGGCCCAAGCCCCTCATGCTCCTACACCGGCCTCTCAGGTGAGAGACTTCGTGAGAATGAATCACCCAAAATTCTATGGGTTAAAGGTAAGTGAGGATACTCTAGAATTCATTGATGAGGTTTACAAGATTTTATCTATTATAGATGTGAGGCCGGAGGATAAGGCGGAGTTGGCGGCTTACCAACTCAAAGGGCTAGCACAAATATTGTACAACCAATGGAAGGTGGAAAATGGAGTCAACTTTGTGGTGCTTTGGGAGGAGTTCAAGGTGGATTTACTTAACCCCTTCTTCCCCATTGAACTTAGGGAAGCTAAGTTGGTGGGATTTATGAATTTGAGACAAAGGTCCACGAGTGTGAGGGAGTATGCCCTCAAGTTCACCCAACTTTCAAAGTTTGCTCCTCACTAGATTGATGACCCAAGGACGAGAATGAACAAATTTGTTATAGATGTGTTTGACTTGGTTAGTGAAGAATGCCAGTCCGCCGTATTGATTAGTGACATGGACTTGTCATGTTTGATGACCTATGCTGAACAAATGGAAGAGGCGAAATTGAGGAAGAGAGGGGGTCATGAGGCTAAGAGGACCCCTTTTGAGAGTAAGTTCCAAAAGAGTGGCCTCTTCTAATGAGGCCAAGTGTCTTGTCATGCATTTCCAAGGAGGGTTGCAAATGAGTTTTCGAGGGCCCAAGGTTGTAGGTGTGTGGCTCCTATTGATGTGTGTTCGAAGTGTGGTAAAGGTCATGGTGGTCCATGCTTGAGGGATACTGGTGCTCACTATAGTTGTGGAGAAATGGGACATATGGCAATATATTGCCCTCATTACGACAAGGGTAAGAAGATTCTTCCTTAAGGTGCTAATATGGTCCCTTTGGGGAGAGGTGGCTAACAAGATTGTTCCCTAAGGCACAACAGGTTTTATGCTTTGCATGGGAGGCAAGGGGTTGATGAAGTCCTCGATGTTGCTACCGATATGTTCAAAATCCTTTACTTTGATGCATATGAATTGATTGATCCGGGTGCCACTCTTTCTTTTGTTAACCCCTTTGTTGCCAAAAAGTTCTGTGTTTACCCCGCGTTGTTGCATGAGTCATATGAGGTGTCTACTCCTATTGGTGCATCTATTGTTGCTAAGAAAGTTTATAGAAGTTATCCTATTTGCATCTTGCATAAAGTATTACCTTGTGATCTTGTTGAGTTGGACATGGTTGATTTTGATGTCATTCTTGGGATGGATTGGTTGCATGCGTACTATGCTTCTATTGATTTTATAACTCGTAGGGTGAAATTCCAATTTTCAAATGAACCCGTCCTTGAGTGGGAGAGTCAAGATGTGGTGGTCAAGGGTAGATTCATCTCTTACATTAAAGCTCATAAGATGATCTCTAAGGAGTGTCTTTACAATCTTGTGAGGGTTAGGGATGTGGAGTCTTAAGTCCTTCCCATAGAGTTGGTTCTGGTAGTAAATGATTTATTGATGTCCTCCCAAATGACCTTCCTAATTTTCCTCTCGAAAGGAAAATAGATTTTCGTATAGATCTTCTTCCCAATACTCAACCCATTTCTATTCGCACTTACTGTATGGCCCCGGTGGAGTTAAAGGTGTTGAAGGAACCATTGAGGGACTTGTTGGTGAAGGGGTTCATTAGGCTTGCCAATCACCTTGGAGGTGCACCAGTGTTGTTTGTGAAAAAGAAGGATGGGTCCCTTAGGATGTGTATTGACTACTGACAACTCAATAGGGTCACCATCAAGAATAGAAATCCTCTTCCAAGGATTGATGATTTGTTTGACCAATTTCATGGGGCTAGCCATTTCTCTAAGATTGATCTTCGGTCCGGGTATCATCAAGTGAAGGTGAGGGAGTGTGATATTCCCAAGATGGCCTTCCGGACTATATATGGGCATTATGAGTTTGGTTTGATGTCTTTTGGGTTGACCAATGCACCAGCCTTCTTCATGGACCTTATGAATAGGGTCTTCAAACCCTACCTTGATTCCTTTATTGTGGTTTTCATTAATGATATTTTGATCTATTCACATGGGGAGGAGGAGCATAGGGCTCATTTGAGGGTTGTGTTGCAAAGATAGAGGGAGGAGAAATTGTATGCTAAATACAAAAAGTATGAATTTTTATTGAAGGAGGTTGCTTTCCTAGGGCATGTGGTGTGTCTTGGGTTAGGCCACCGGCTTTTGATGTTCGGCCTTGACTTGTTGACTACTATGGGCACTGGACACAAATTTTGCAATTTCTTTTTTCATGCCTCCCCACCAATACACCTCTCCCAAATCCCTATACATTTTAGTAGAATCGGGGTGAATAGAATAGGAAGAACCCTGAGCCTCATCAAGAATTCTCTCTCAAGCCATCAACACAAGGCACCCACAATCTACCTTTGCATCTAAGTGCACCATCTCGCCCTTGGCTGAAAACCTCCACTTTTCCATCACTAACCAAAACCTTCAATTCTAGTAAGGAGGGATCAAGATCTTGATTAGCTTTCACTTTCTCAACCAACGAAGATTTAGAATCATCAACAACAACAATACCACAATTAACCACTTCCCCAAACCTAACTCCCTATCTAGACAAATGATGTACCTCCCTAGCCACCTCCCTATCACCACAATCAACATGAGCTAGGCGACCCATAGACACCCTACTCAACACATCCGCCACCACATTAGCCTTACTCGGATGATAATGCACACTCATATCATAGTCCTTAAGAAGTTTTAAGCATCTCTTTTTTCTCAAGTTTAGATCTTTTTGAGTGAAGACATATTGGAGGCTCTTATGATCGATGAACACATCAATATACACCCCATAAAAGTAACGACGCCAAATCTTTAGTGCAAATACCACAGTGGCTAGTTTAAGATCATGGGTAGGGTAGTTCTTTTCATACACCTTGAGTTTCCTAGGAGGATAGGCTATCACCTTACCATTTTACATTAGAACCCAACCCAAACCAAATCTAGAAGCATCACAATACACAACAAATCCCTATAGCCCTTCCAGTAGTGACATTATAGGAGCAGACACAAGCATATCTTTCAAGGATAAGAAGCTCCTCTCACACTCATTGATCCACACAAACTTGGCCCTATTTTGAGTCAATTAAGTCATAGGAGACACAATAGAAGAAAACCCATTCACAAATCTCTGATAATATCCTGCTAAGCCCAAGAAACTCCTAATGTTCAATGGGGTCAATGTTCTAGGCCAAGTTTTAATCACATCGGTCTTCTTGGGATCCAACTAATGCCATCCCTGACACCATATATCCTAGGAAGGTAACCTCCTTCAACCAAAATTCACACTTTTCATATTTAGCATATAGCCTCTCCTCCCTCAATCTTTGCAACATAACCCTCAAATGAGCCCTATGCTCCTTCTCACCACGAGAATAGATCAAAATATCATCAATGAATATCACAACAAATGAATCAAGGTAGGGCTTGAAGACCCTATTCATAAGGTCAATGTAGATGGCCAGTGCATTGGTCAACCCAAAAGACATCACAACAAACTCATAATGCCCATATCTAGTCTGGAAGGCTGTCTTGGGAATATCACACTCTCTCACCTTCACTTGATGATACCCGATCTGAAGTTCAATCTTAGAGAAATTGCTAGCTACTTGCAATCGGTTAAACAAATTATCAATACTTGGAAAAGGATACCTATTCTTGATGGTGACCCTATAAAGTTTCCGATAGTCAATACACATTCTTAAGGACCCATCGTTCTTTTTCACAAAAAACACCGATACACCCCAAGGTGATTGGATAGGCCTAATAAATTCCTTCTCCAACAAGTCCCTTAATTGTTCCTTCTACACCTTCAACTCCGCCGAGGCCATACGGCAAGGGGGAATAGAAATGGGTTGAGTATCGGGAAGGATATCTATAACAAAATCTATTTTCCTATTGGGAGGAACTCCGGGAAGGTCATTTGGAAAGATATCAAGAAACTCATTTACAACCGGAATCGACTCTATGGGAAAGACTTTAGACTCCATATCCCTAACCCTCAAAATATGGTAAAGACACCCTTTAGAATCAACTTATGGGCCTTAATGCAAGAGATAAACCTACCCTTGACCACCATATCATGACTCTCCCACTCAAGGATGGGTTCACTTGGGGAATGGAATTTGACCCTACGGGTTCTACAATTAATAGAAGCATAGTATGCATGCAACTAATCCATCCCAAGAATAACATCAAAATCAACCATATCCAATTCGACAAGGTCACAAGGCAATCTCTATGCAAAATTCAAAGGGGACAATCTCTATAGACCTCCTTAGCAACAATAGATGAACCAATAGGAGTAGACACCTCATATGGCTCATGCAATAATTTTGGCTCAATATGGAACTTTTTGGCAACAAAAGGGGTTACAAGAGCAAGGGTGTCACCCGAATCAATCAATTCGTACACATCAACATGGAACTGCATTAGCACCTTGTGGACAAACCTCCTTTCCCTTGTTGTGATTTCAAGGGAAATCCACCTTTTTGTGACCCATTTCCCCATAACCATAACATGCATTAGTATCTCTCAAGCATGACCTTTATGACCCTTATCACACATAGGACACACCTCATTAGGAACCACCACACCAACACCTTAGGTTCTTGGGAAGTCATTGTAAAAGCATGAGAAGATCTTTGGCTTTGGTGGAATCAGTCACCCATTTGGCTTTGGAACTTGCCATCAAAACAGGCCCTCTTGACATCTTGTCCCCTTCTCTTCCTCCATTTCTCCTCTTCCATTTGCTCAGTATATGTCATCAAACGTGAAAATCCCATGTCACTAATCCACATGGCGGACGGGCACTTCTCACTAACCAAGTCGGAAACACCCATCACAAATTTGTTCATCTTAGATCTTTAGTTAGTTGCCAAGTGTGGAGTATACTTTGATAGTTGGATGAACTTGAGGGCATACTCCCTCACACTCACAAACCCTTATTTTAAATTCATATATTCCACCGACTTAGCTTCCCTAAGTTCTAGTGGAAAGAACCGATTAAGGAAAGCCACCTTCAACTCCTCCCAAAGCACCACATAGTTGACTCCCTTTTCGTCCTTCCATTGGTTGTACCATATTTGTGTGACCCTTTTTAGTTCGTAGGCCGCCAACTCCGTTTTATCCTCCGATCTCGAATCCATGATAGACAAAATCTTGTAGACCTCATCAATGAACTCTTGAGAGTCCTCACTCACGTTTAACCCATGGAATTCCGGGGGATTCATTCTTATGAAGTCACTCACTCGAGAAGCTGGTGTTGGAGCATGAGAGGCTTGGGCCCCTTGGTTGGATTGAATAGCCACCACTCATGCAAGCAGAGTGAGAGCATCCCAAAGCTCTACATTAGCCAATTACTCCTCGGGTGTGCAGTCTCTTCTACCTCTCGTGTTGGGCAAGATATAGTATAAAAAACGAAAATCATTAGGGAAAAGAACCTTACTTCAAATTCTATAGCACGATATAGAGTAAGAAGAAGGGAAACATTTACTAAACACCTTATCGTCTCTAGCACATAGTTGTGGTGCATAACATAACCATGAATAAGACTCTGATTGACGTGGTGTATTGGGCTCCGAGGATCTCACAACCTAGTACTCTGATTCTAAGTTTATCGGGATCTAAGGCTAGGGTATAGGCATGACACGATGCAGGGGGAACTCGTAGGGACCCCAAGCATGCCTTTTAAAACATCATTGCATATCCTTGGTCATGGATGCAATAAAACAAGCATCAAGAGATACTAAATCGGGATAACCGGGACTAAGGGAATACTTTCTTATCTTAGGCATTAAGAACAATAGAGTCAAGGCTCATAACATAGATACATAACATGTCCAACAACACCTCTACTATATAGATAAGAGCGGAGGCCACAACAAGCAACTGGGCTCACCCTCATAGTTAGTACAAAAACAAAGAAAGATAGTCTTAATACGTAGCATGAGATCATATGTAACTTCCCCGGAATGGAGGACTAACCAACTAGCTTGAGAGATAATTGTACTAGCCTCGTGGAGGAGGATGATGATCAAGCAGTGCGCCGGTTCCTACATGGTAACATCATGTAGGCATAGAGTATGCATTAGTACATTTGAATATACTAAGTATGTAGGATGCAATGAAACAATAGAGAGACATCATAAGAAAAATGCATAATAATCATCAATGGGTAGCAAAATAACAAGATGGAATGTGTGATTAATGCTTACGTAAAACATGCTTACGTAGAACATAATACATGTATAAGAAGAGACCATTATTATATCGGTGGATCGTCACACCCTACTACTCTTGGTGATTGAGGTACAAACCCCTTCAATTGGTTGGTGGATCGTCGCACCCTACCACCCTTGGTGACCGGAGTACCAGCCCCCAATATGATTGTTGTGTTGCAAAACCCCTAACATGGTTGATGGATCGTCACACCCTATCACCTGTGGTGACTAAGGTACAAACCTCCCTATATTGTTATCAAGGTATGAACCCCTCGACATATTTATAAAGGTACGAACCCCTTGACAAGATTGCCCGGTGCGCAACCCCCGAGTAGGGAATGGTCACATTCCAACACTATATAGAGAATATCATATACATACTTTCATTTCATCAATATTTCATCATCATATAGTCATTCAACTCATAAGACATGCATTGGACCTTCAATTCCTGAAGAACCCATAATTGATCATCTTATCAAATATTTAGAGGGTGTGTAATGCTAGCGTAACACCATGAAATTCAAGAGTATTATCATGCTAGAAAATTCAAGGTAAAACCATTAATAGATACCTGGTAACACCATGTAGCGATATACATCAAAGCCCTTCATCAAAGCTCATATTAGATCTTAGATTCATAGCCCAAAACATAGTAAAACAGTCATAATTTCATAGACCTCAACATAGTCTGCAATGACTTTTCATAATAAACAAAATCCATTTGTAAATCAAATTTGAATCATGGAATTTAGGGTAAAAGGAAGCTTGGCATCATGGGTGAAAGGAGCCCATGAAAGAAATTCATATACCTTAACTTTGAAGATAAACTTGATGAAGATTGAAGATGGAGACTTGAAGCTTGAATGAGATTCTTTAAATCCGGATGAGTTTTGAGACTTGAGGTTTCGGAGTAAAATATTTGGCTAAGTGTTTGAATGAGTAATGGGGAATATTTTGAATGATATCAGAGTGAACAGTGGCTAAGTATAGGTATTTTCATGCTTGGAAACACTTAGGCCCAAGTCTTGAAAATCTTGGACCGAGGTCCAAAACTGGACAAAAAAAATACACAGAGGTGCATCCTTGGCGCGTCGTGCCAGGGGCACGAAATACTCTCTAGAAATCGCCTTTTGCAATTTCCAAATTTTAATATGGTTGCTATTAAATCAAGATTAGTCCCATTTCCACTCAATTTGACCCCCTGAACAAGAATATGAAGTTATATTTTTGATATCACACATGGATTTTGAGATATATAAAAATTACGATTCCGGGCACTTTCGAGGCACATTTTTGGGCACTTTTTGGTGTCGTTTCACAAGACTCATCTAGATATTAAGGTTCTCATTCAAGCTTCAGGTCTCCATCTCCAATCTTCTTCAAGGATACTCCAAAGCTAAGATATGTATATTTCTTTCATGAGTTCCTTTCACCTATGATACCCAAGCTCTCTTTTACCTAAAATTGCATGATTTAAAGTTGATTTACTCATGGGTCTTATCTATTATAAATTTAACTGCATATTATGTTGGGTTTTCATGAAATTATGGTTGTTTTAGCATGTTTTGACCTATGAATCGATGATATATTGTGCTATTCGATGAAGGGCTTTGATGTATATGGCTTGAGGGTGTTAACAAGTATCTATTGATGGTTTTTACATTCAATTTTCTAGCATGATTTCACTCTTGAATTACATGGTTTTACATTTATACTATACACCCACCAAGTGTTTGATAAAATGTCTGGATTATGATTTCTTGAGGAAATGAAGGTCCAATGCATGTCTTATGAGGTGAATAACTATATGATGATGAATTTAATGTTTGTATATGGTTTTCTTCTATGTAGTTTTGGAGTGTGACCATGCCCTACTCGGGTGAGTATTGCTTGGCAATGTACCTTTTTGGCGTTGGTTTAATTGTGAAGACACTTGCCCAAATTGTTGTTCAAGATGCTTAATCACCACGAGTGAGACTCTATTTTTTAGTTGATACTTGAAATATCCGCTTTCATTCCCTTTAAAGTCTAATCTTGGTGGTCAGCTCACTTCAGCAACTTTTCAAACATTACCTCAATCCTGGAGTTGCTTGATCCGACATCACGATTGTGAGGTGGCACATAAGGACTATTCCTGTAACCCTCTCTTCTTCCCCACTCGATGTTTGGCACTCTCTCTCTCTCTCTCTCTCTCTCTCTCTCTCTCTCTCTCTCTCATAGTATCCACCCTAGTTATCTCCATACACCCCATCACAGTTGAAGTTCACACCTTGATTCCCGGACCCTTGCCTCCAATAGTCTGAATTGGACCCTTGAGGGTTGTTCTGGAAACTTACTGCTTGGTTGCTTACAAAACATGGATCCTCATTAAAGCTCACAATAGATCTTAGATTCATAACTCAAAACATGCTAAGACAATCACTATTTCATGAAACCCTAACATAGTGTGCAGTGAAATTCATAATAAGTAAGACCCATGAGTAAATCAAATTTAAATCATGCAATATTAGAGAAAAGGAGCTTGGGAATCATGGGTGAAAGGAACCCATGAAAGAAACCCACATACCTTGTCTTTGGAGAATCCTTGAAGAAGATTGGAAATAGAGAAATGAAGCTTGAATGATAACCTTAAGATCAGGATGGTTTTGGGACTTGAAATTTGGAGTGAAATATTTGGTTAAGTATTTGAATAAGTACTGGGGAACTTCTTGAATGATATGAGGATAAAATATGGCAAAGTATAGGTATTTTCACGTATAGGAACACTTAAGTCCAAGTCCCAAAAGTCTTGGACCTAGATAGAAAACTGGCAACGTTTTAACACAGAAGTGTGTCCTTGGCGCGTTGCGCCAGGGGCACCAATGCTCTCTGGAAATCATATTTTTGTGATTTTCAAATTTTTCTACAGTTGCTCTTTGTCACACCCAAAATCCCATTAAGGCGGATTGGCACCCATTGCCGATAAGGCCCCAGAGAACCAACCTGTATATATGCGCTTTTTATACACCCATTCCAATTTCTGTACAAAAGCTTGCATTCTCGCTATATCCATGTCTTTGTTCAAGGAAGCAATGGTACAGTATCTGACCAGATACGTACCCGATCTATGCACATATCGATGAACTCTATCTGCCACAGTAGCAACTACATTAGGAGCATACCTGGCCAGGGAATTAAATTGAAGGCTATACTCCCTCACGCTCATATTCACTTGGTGGAGATTCAGGAACTGATCTACATGGGCCTCTCGGATCTCTAATGGCAAGTAATGGTCAAGAAATGCCTCTTGGAACTCTTCTAGGTAGTTGGAGGTACATTTATACCCTTAGATTGCTTCCAAGCTTCATACCACAATGTAGCCATACCTTTCAATCTATATGTCGCTAACTCGAAAGCTTCATACCACAATGTAGCCACACTTTTCAACCTATATATCGCTAACTCGACATCTTTTGTACCACTCACATGCATAACATCTAAAGTGCGTTGAATCTGATCAATAAAGTCTTAGGGATCTTCATTAGGATCTGACCCAGTAAAGGATGGAGGGTCCAAATTAATGAAATCATGTATCCTTGTGCCAACTGCCCTATTTGCAACACCTGTACCTATGTCTGTGATAGAGACTCCTCTTGAACCTCATTTTGTCTCACTTGACTGTGTATACCAACCATCACTTCTACTCCCTTCCCTTTACCTTTGTTTTGCCTGGTTTCTGGCATACTTGCTATACAAAATAATTTAGGAGTTAGACATAATGCATCTATTACACTTTGCTCTATGGCACGATCTAAACAATGAAAAGAAATTAACAACTCCTAAATGGCATGTAGCCTCCTGCTTATAAATGTGGTGCACAACACATCAATAAATAAGGCTCTATGTAGACATGACTTTGTAGAATCTCTAGGATAACCCGCTCTGATACCACTTCTATCACGCCCAAAATCCCATTAAGGCAGAGTGGCACCCATTGGCGATAAGGCCCGAGAGAACCAACTTGTATCTATGTGCTTTTTATATATATTATAAGGGATTCCTACATTCAGCATGCCTTTAAAAAAGTAAACAATAATAACAAGCCAAAAGGAAATGCATATGGCTAGGCTGTTGGGCCACGGTGTCTAAAGTATTAGACATGAGCACACTTTAATTTATACAGTCTACAAATCCTCTAGATAAGGAAAAGTATCTGATAAGGGTCGGGATAGGCCTTGCCTCGACTAACTATACAATACAAAAATATAAGCTCTAGACACAAAGCTCCGAAGCAACCTGGAGCTTGGTAACAAC
>JAABOM020058628.1:0-13693 GCA_011800125.2 Solanum clarkiae
GACCCCATCCTTATTGCTACATATATATATATATATATATATATATATATATATATATATATATATATATGTTTACTTTGAGGACAAACTATTTTCTTTTGGTGGGGTGTGGGAAGTTACTGCTTAGGATGAAGTCTGAGTAATCGTGAGTCCATAACTTCCCCTATTTTTGATCCCAAGATTTTCTTGCCGTGTTTCTTTTTCGTTGTACATGTTTTTAGAATTTCTGTTGAATCGGAATATTTAGGTAGTTTAGATAATTTGTAAATATATAGTGGTTATTATCTTTTGGCATGTGCATAATCTTGAATGATTTTGTGAATGTTTTGAAAATTGGATACCCTCAAAATTTTTAGGATTGTTTGTTACCATTGAAATCTTGTATATGATCATTTGGCAATGTTTATTCTGATAAAAAGGAGGCAAGTTGATGCTTGAAGCATGACCTGGGAGTCTATGTGATTGTGTAGGCAATGACATGTGCGTGAACCTATTTTATAATATTCATGCATTGTGTACTGACTCAGAACTTGTCTCGTTACTCTAAGATTGAATTGGATATGTGGTTGATTGGGAAAGGATCTTATGTCATTGTTCTTTTAAACTAGCCCACTTTTGCCTAAATAATCTACCAAATGTAGTAGTAAATCCTTTGTTCCAAATGTTTGAGCTTTACATATACCTTTTCTCTCTTGACACCTAGCAACCCCATCATTGTTTTGTGAAATATTGATATTGGCCCTGGTCTATCCTTGAACATGTGAACCTTGATTGAGGCAGAAAGCCTAAGTTGAAGGTGGCTACCAAAAATGGCCCTGGTTTAAGGAATGGATATTGTGTACTTCACCTCAGGCTAAAAGCCTAAGTTGAGGGTGGTCTTTGTTGTGGTAAAGTAATGAAAATAGGGTTGGGAAGGAAAGAAAGAAGAAAAGAATATGTGTCGGATGAGAGAAAAAGAAAAACAAAGCCTCTTGGATTGAAAAGAATAGAAAAATGAGTTCAAAAATAAGGCACGACTGAAAAAGGAAAAAAAAAGCACTTGCAAAAGCTTAAAAAGGAAGAATAAGGGAGAATATAATGAGAATGGTTGAGTTGTAGAGGTAAAAGTATTGAAAAACGTAGTTCAAGGATAGCTTTTAGTCATTACTTGCCTAAAATGTCATACCAAATCCCCATGAACCTACGTTACAGGCCTATTAAGTCCTAAAGTGATCCTACTTCAACTGATCGACAGCCTGGAGTTTGAGTATGGGGGCAAGCCTATGGTGTTAGTAATCATGCATGAATTTCATTTGTGAGAGTGAGAACGCTTGCACAGTCCCCAAACTTCGATTGCTTTTTGAGTGTAATATAGGGACTTCTTTTCTGTGAGGGCATTTGCATTGCATGATTGACATATGACTTATTCAATGAATGTGGATTGATGATACTCCTTCACTTGTTATAGTTGGATTGTCAGATGCATCATTGTGTTTTGGTTTGCTTGGTAGCTTTGCAATCAGGTTTTGAAAATGATGGTTAGGTAGTTGAATTGGAGCTAAGTGATGTATATGCCATTAGAGTAGTTGCTATGTGTTTCTCATTATCTACTTACATTGAGTCGTCGCTTGAGGAGAAGCAATATTTCTATGTTGAAGTTGTTGATGTATTGTCAAAAACAGCACATTTGATGCCTGAAACAAGGGATTTTGCAAGTTCTTAATGTGACTTTTTGTGGTTTTTATGTATTTTTATGTTGTTCTTGCAAAAAATACAGGTTGGCATAATTTTGGGAGAAAATTTCAGATTTTGCTGAAGTACAGGACATACGAGTCACCCTACAAGTCGTAGCCCAAGCTACGAGTTGTAGGTGCCCTCATAGAAAGAAACAATGAGCAAAATTAAGCATTTGCAAAGTGAAGGTCAGTTATACGAGGCCACCCTATGAGTCATACATCTCATTACGACTCGTATAGGTGGAGATCGTAGCAAGGAACAGTGAGCCAAAAGTTTGGACCAGGAATTGCAGGCCTAGACTACAGGAAGAGCATACGAGTCGTAGCCCAAGAAATGACTCATAATAGTGGGTCATAGCAGTCAAGTCCAAAATGCCAAGTGTTGACTACGAAACCCCACTCGTAGGTCACCCTACGAGTCGTATCTGCGAGGCATAAGTTGTCAGCTGTATTTTCTATTTAATTTTTATTTTGCTTTTATAACTAGTATAAATAGTTAATGTTAGGGTTTTAGCAGAAGACTTTGAATATTTTTCAGACATAATCTTCTTCTGTCCGAAGAAATGATTCATCGAAACAATGCGTCACCATTGATATCGACACATCTTCCTGGACAATTAGACATCCAACCTGTAATCGCAACGACCCAATTGCAAGAACGAAGTAATCTAGGTCATTTTGGGGCAAGCGGATCATTTATGATGAAGAGGATGAGCTTCAAGAGAATGATTCGGGGTTCTTGCAGAGTGGAACCATGCAGTACCAGACATGAGGGTATGGGGAGAAATGACAAGAAGATATTGGAATTAATGGTAGAGGTGAAATTTCAGCTTTTGAATTTCGATTAATTGAATCTGCCACCCCGAGCACACGCAATGAAATCGTAGACAGTCAAGGATTTCACTTGTATCATTTGATGATGCTGTGTGAATTGCTAAAAACATGTGAAGTGTATCGCTAACCCAACAAAGAAAGTTTCGTAAGTCACTGAATGTTCCCAAATGGGGACTATCAGGTAAATTCAATATAATAGATGCCTGTTGGGATTCCATCCTTCCTTCGATTTTTCCCCTTCCTCGATCCCTATCCCATAGGTATAGTGTTTGAATCAATAGAGAACTCACTTTGAATATTCTCTCTTGAGTATTTCTAGGGTTTAGTATAGATTTCATTTTAATTTGAAGACGTATTTTGGGGGATTGAAAATCACATTGTACTCATCTTCCATTAATCTGAGCTTTGTGGTTTTCAACTAGAAGGTGTTTTTGTTCTTCATTGTTTTGGGTAATCTTTCAACTATGTCTGTCATTTTCATTGTTGTTGATTGTGCCTTAGTCATGAGTAGCTAAACACCCACAACTTAGGGTTGTGGGAACCATGAGTAGTTGACTTGAAATAACCTAGACTTTGTGCATTTCTTTGATGGAGTTTTTGCATGTATTGTTTATTTTCCTTCGCTTTGATCGTTGTTTGGTGGCCAACACCAAACCCCGCCTACTATCATGATCCCGACCAAGGTAGTGATGAATAGGAAAAGGAAAGTAGATGACAGGATTCGATTGATGTGTTCTCGTCTAATCAACTAAACATGACCAAGGGGAGATTGACTGGAATAATGGGTAATAGTTAGTTGGCACACCATAGTTGTCAACCAACCGCCATGGTGAAATTCGACATTCACCTTCATAAGAGGACTGGAAGAACCTAAGTTACCATCATGCATGTGAATTCCTAATTAGAGTTATGTTGTCTAGGATAATTGAGTCAACGAATTATGGGGAACACAATTCCCAAGTTGTCCTTCAATTTGATTATCTTCCTGCATAAACAATGTAGTGTTTATTTTGTTTTTTTTTTTCATTTTGAATGACAACTCCCCCTCCCATTTTAGAGAATATAGTGATCAATATTTGAAATAATTATTAGTGGATCAACTTAATCAAGCCCCGTATTCCCTGTGGATTCGACCCTAACCTCTGGTTAGGTTTATTATCGACTGTGACCGCTTTACTGTTGGAGCGTGGACATTAGGCAACTCATCCAAACCTCGAGTTAATAATAAAAAGCGTTGGGAGAACCATGAAAAGATCACCAAGCAATCCTCAACTTCACCAAGAATGTCACTAATTGGAACAAAAAAACATTTGGTAACATCTTTAAGAAAGAAAAAACTATTCTAAATCAACTAGAAGGAATACATAAATAATAAAAATATCCAACAAGTTCATATTTACAAACCTTGAAAATAGAACTAATAAATGAATTTAATCATATATTACGTCTAGAAGAAGATTTCTGGAAACATAAGTCGAGAATAATTGGTTAAATGAAAGAGACGCAAATACTAGGTTCTTCCATGTCATGACTCTGAATAGATGACGAAACAACATAATAACTCTTCTACAAACTGAAAATGGGGAATATTTCTACGACCAAGCAAACGTCCAAAACATAACCCTATCCTACTTAAATAACCTATTCCACACCTCCTACATGTCCTCAAGGTTACATCAGAAACCTCAGATTTATGTGAATAACAATGATGTACTTGGCAATCTAGTGGCTAGCCCAACAATAGAAGAGATTAAAGCGGTTGTATTCTCCTTCAAACCCTTTAAAGCACCTGGGCAAAATGGATTTCACCCTTTTTTTCTTACCAAAAGTACTGGGACACGGTGGACCCTTTAGTAATAGACTTGTGCTTCAATAGTTTTAAACAATGGAAAATGCCCGAGGAAATTAATAAAACCTATGTTTGTCTCGTCCCAATAACAAAGGGAGCAACTACCTTAAAGGAATTCAGACCCATTAGTCGGTGCAATACAACTTACAAAATTATTACAAATATACTAAAACCAATAATGAACAGTCTGATAGGACCATACAAAACCAGTTTTCCGGAAAAACAGACAAGCAGGGGACAATGCTATAATAGTCCAGGAAACCATTACTCACTTTCAGAAGGCAAAAGGAAAAAAGCCAGGAATAGTCTTAAAATTAACCTTGAAAAAGCTTTCGATAAATTAGAATGGTCTTATATTAAAAGTACCCTGAATTTTTTTGGATTCCCCATAAACATTACAAACCTAATAATGTCTTGCATCACCACAAATAAAATGACCATCCTAATAAATAGAGACTGTAAGGATTTCTTTAAACCTACCAGGGGAATAAGGCAGGGTGACCCACTGTCACCCTACTGATTCATACTATGTATGGAAAGGCTATCAAGGGACATTGAACAAGAGGTTGTTAACAAGCATTGGGACCCAATTAAACTGTCAAGAAAGCCCACACCTGTCACACCTCTTTTTCACCGATGACCTAATATTAATGGGAAAAGCAAATAAAAAAAGTTACACCACTATCAAAAGATTACATTAGATTTCTGTGTCAAATCATGTCAAAGTGTTAACTATGAAAAAATCAAAAAAAAAATTATTCAAAAAACTGCACCATGGAATATAAAAACGATTGTCATAATATAATCTAAATTAAGGGAGGGAAAACCATGGGAAAATAACTGGGGTTTAAAATATTTAACAAAAGACTAAAGGGCGGGAAAACTATGGGAAAATACCTGGGGTTTAAAATATTTAACAAAAGACTAATGCTAAAGGACTTCCAGTACATAATCGATAACCTTAGGAAAAAATTAGCTGGTTGGAAAACAAGGTTCCTAACCATAGCAGGACGAGCTACTTGGCAAAAACAACTTTAAGCAACATTTCTAACCATTCAATGCACTACACGAAATTACCTAGTAAAATTCTGAAGAAAATAGACCAAATATAAAGGAATATTATATAGGGCACCACAGACTCAAAATGCAAATTACACCTCCTTTCATGGGAAACCCTTACAAAAATAAAAATGGAAGGAGCACTAGGGATCCAAAGTGTGGAAAGCAAACATGATGCCATATTGGCAAAATTAGCTTGGCATGCAGCCACTGACCAAAGCTCGTTGTGGTAAGAGTTTTGATGGGAAAATACCAAAAATAGACCCCACGACACTTCTCCAAGCTAACAACTAGAGCAGGCCATAGTAAAACCTGGAAAAACTTAAATTTAGGATGGGATATATGCCGAAAAGGATTAAAATGGACATTGGGTACAAAGAAGAATATTTGGACAAGGGAAATTATTCATGGCCCACTACAAGGGAATGATGAGAATCAGACAGTTAGCACCATCCTAGATGAATTCGGACAGTGGTAATGGGAACAAATCTCTGCCCAACTACCCAATGACCTGAAACATACCATAGAAAGTTTATACATTCCTCTCTTACAAAGTACTGATAGGATAATTTGGCATCTAAACCCTTCGGGAACTTTAACATCCAAAAGTGCATACCATTACATAAGAAACAACTTTGAACCACCACAAAAGAAATCAAGTCGCTTTAATTGGATTTGGATATTACACTGTCCTAACAAAATGAAGCACTTCCTTTGGATTTGTCATCATAATATATTGCCCACCTGTGTATACCTGAGCCACATGAGAATTGGTTCTAATAATGTGTGCCACTTATGTAATGAACCAAAATCAATTATACATAGTTTCCTCAAATGCAAAATATCTCAAGAAATGTGGCAACAAATAGAAATCGCCAGCATCGTTGCAATTATTGCCTCATCAAATGACTCACAGTGGCTACATCACCTAAACAAAATTCCATTACAAATCAAATATTGTCTTGCGAAGAAGCCTTTCCATTCTACCTTTGGTACATATGGCTTACAAGAAATAATAATCTCCATAAAAACGCACGTATCCACGTTAAGTGCAGCACCCCTTATGAACTAGCCATTGAGTACAAACACCTAACAAAGAACAAAATAATCTACAAAACTGTGCCAACATTCACAAAGTGGAAACCACCATTAAAAGGATATAAGTTGAACATTGATGGCTAGACAAAAATCAATTATAATTGCAGTGGCATTGGTGGTGTAATCAGAAAGACGAAGCGATACTGGATACTAGGTTTCATGGGGAACTTTTGCCAAGATGATAATATAACAGCAGAATTTTATGCATTGAGAGTAAGTCTACAACTAGCATTAGAATGATCCTAGCCCACCTGGGGAACCCTCGGGTATAGAATGAGTTCTGGGAGACAAATCAAGTGGCAGATCTTTTGTCTAAGGAAGAGGTAATGCTAAAAAAGGCAAATGATATATTATAATATGAAGTTCCCCCCTTATTTGTGGAAAAAAGACTGGATGCAAACAAAGAAGGAACTCTTTTTGTATGGCTAATATCTCTAGTAGTTCCAACCCAATGTATCCCCCTCCCTTTACTACAAGTAGTAGCTACATAGCTGCCATGAACTTGTATTGATGCATATATATATATTATAATGTAATATATTTTTACATGTATAAAATTTCATGAATTTTCAATGATTTAAAATAAATAATTCACTTTTGATGGTTGCTAGTTATTAATCATGAAGTTAATAATTTATACAATATTATAATATTACCCGTAAGACTCAACTCTAAGAGAATATATAATCAATTCCCACAAAGAATGATGAAAGTTGGTGATTTATTTTTTTTTTTTTTGGTTGGGGGGAGGGGGGCAGGGGGTTAAATTTGGCCATTGGGCCTTTTTTCGATTAAAAGTTGAAGGTCCTAACGAACCTATATTAAAAACCCCGCCTCCGTTGAAACATCCCTTATGTGCTTCGGGATGCCCCATAATCGTAATTTTTATATATCTCAAAATTCATGCGTGATTTCGAAAATTCGACTTCATATTCTCGACCAAGGGGTAAAATTGAGTGAAAATGGGTATAACCTGAATTTTAGAAGACCCATAGAGAAAAATAATTTTTACTAATTTTATGATTTCCAGTGGTTGTCCGCGCCCAATACGCAATGCGCCTGGGGCGCGCCACTATACATTTTGCACTCCACGTCTGGCTCGCGTCGCGCTTGGGGTGCGGACCAGTGTAACATTTTTCTTAGTTTTCTTATTTATGAGCCCAATGCCGACTTAAATGTGAAATCGCCCATACTTAGTCGTTTTTCAACTCTATAACTCACAAAACCCTCTCTAAAACCTCTTTAAGACGCTATCTATTCTCTCATTCAAATCTAAGGATTTCAGGCTCAATCTTGGAACTCAAGGACTCATTTCAAGCTCTAAGTCTACTTCAAGTTCATTTCAAGTAATTCAAGATTTAAGGTATGTGGGTCTTCATCCATGGGTCCTTTCACCCATGGAGTCCAACCTTTCCTTTTTATGAAAGTTGCATATTTTCAAGTTATATTACCTATGGGTATATCTTATTATGGATTATGAATGTAAATTATGTTGGGATATTATAAAGTATTGATTGATTATGCATGAATGTCTATTTCAAGTGTATTCTATGAATTGATTATGTCTATTGACACTGTGCATGTTTTGAGCTATGAAAACTATGAACTATTATGAGTTTTGTGATGAATTTCAAGGTACCCTACATGAGGGTTTTAACATATATTGGTGGGTTGATTTGCATTGAGTTTACTCATTTTTTTTTTACTCTTGAATTGCATGATTTTGAACAAGTATCATGAACCCACCATGCGTTTGATAAAATGACATGACAAGAATTCTCAAGTTATTGATGATCTATTACATGATTTACAAGTCAAATGACTATATGATGATTAAGGGCTTCCAAGCATGTATTGAATTCATGAAAAGTATCTATGATGTTACAAGTATCAAGTCAAGCCCTATTTTCAAGGTTTTTACCTCTTGTGAGTCATTTCATGTTAAAACAAGGGTTCATGTATTATTATTATTTACTCTCATGTTCAAGTTAAGCTCACTATTACAGGTCAAGTATGTTTATGAGCTACTCAAGTCATGTTCTTACAAGTTATTCATGTTATGATTAAAGTATGATTATTTCAAGTATTCCGTGGGATTAAACTTAGCACCGACGAATTGGATGTCGGCATGGACTATCTTCAAGGGTCTATACTCCTTTCCTCAAAATATGTGCCACCATAGGATTATATGTTATCCTTTCTATACTAGTGGATCAATGTAGTTCATTTTATCATGAAATCCTTTTCAAAATGGGTCATGTTCCCATAAAAAGGGTTACTTAATATGAGATGGGTCATTTTTTTGTAAGGTGAAGTATGGTTTATCTTGGCAAGTAGATGTCACGCCCCGGGAGGGTACCCTAGGCATAACTGGCACTCAGTGACTATGACTAGTCCCCAAGTGAACCACCTAGCCTCATTACATTCGTTTTTCCATTAAAATTAAGGGAAGAGGTAAAAATGCATATCCGCAAGCACTCTATCCTATCACATTTCCATCAAAGAAACATAGGCCATAGGCCATAGAGCTAGTCATTAATATCTGTCAACATCATAGAATGTAAAGAAAACTCAGTTTAGAATGGAAAAGGGGAAAAGAACCCCAACATCAACCCATCATCTCTCTATGTCTATGAAGCCTCTATAGTTAACAATCTAAGAAGGTACCATGACATGTCATAGCTACCACAAACTCAGAATGACTTGAAACATAAAGAAAAGAAATAAAAGACATTCTGCGAATGCAGGGAGGACTCACCAAATTTCTGGAGCTAGAAGTTTGGACCTCAATGATTCGCCTGCTGAAATCCTCTGTCTACTAAATCTGCATCATAAAATGATGCAGCGCCAGATTGGCATCAGTACATGAAATGTACGGTATGTAAATAGGCTAAAAGTAAGAGAAATAAACAGGATAACATGGAAACATTAACTCATCAAGTATTCACCTCATCTCATAACAAGGAATAGATACTATCATATTTAACATCAGTAAAGACCCATGTCATCACATTAACATCTGAGTACTATCAAGAGGGAACCTATATGGGAGTTTCTTGGACCTACAACCATCACCTATGAGCCGGTGATGATACAATGAACCGATATCATTGCCACATCTGCCCAATACCTTGCCGGGGTAGAGGGTTTGCATTATTGGATCTAGAATAGAAATAACATTAAGTCCTCTTTTGGGACTAAGGAAGCATCTGTTTCTCACAGTTCAATCCTCACCTACGCTAGCCACGTAGTTATGAGTGCGAGTGGGACTCACTCTTACCCATTTTGGTACTCGATACTTCTCTCTTAGACTCAATATGCTCATAAATATTAATATCCATTCTTTTTCATTAGTTAATCTCCCTTGGACTTGAATATCAATTCATTATTCATTCATTAACTCAAAGAATTTGGAAATATTCCTTTAAGATTACGTTCAACCTCTTTGAGGTTCTCAATTCATTATCATCAACCTTCAATTCGTTCAATTCAGGACCCGAACCATAACCAGCAAATACAATCATGTGATCAAGGCTCTAGCCAACAATACCTAAGTTCATTCTTGGACTCATTAGCCACATAATCATGTACGGTCTATATACTTGTACAACTCATTCGTTTTAAACTATGTAAACAAGTAATTCAGTTATTATAATCATCATATTCAAGAAAATGTACATATAAGATAAAATAGTTTCCATTAAAACATTCAAAA
The DNA here is from genome assembly GCA_011800125.2 of Solanum clarkiae. Taxonomy (NCBI): domain Eukaryota; kingdom Viridiplantae; phylum Streptophyta; class Magnoliopsida; order Solanales; family Solanaceae; genus Solanum; species Solanum clarkiae. Next base: position 10,271 of record JAABOM020058628.1, read on the forward strand.
ATTAATACGGACAGGACTCATCACCTTCAACCATCAATTCTCTACAATTAGGGGGCATATGGAAGAACAATCTCATGTTTTGGGTAGCCTTATATACCTGGTATGAAGAACTGTTAATCTTCTCCAAGAATTTGATCTTGAAGCTTGATATCCCCAACTTTCTATTCTTTCTCTCAGAGTAAACCCTCACTTAGGAACTAGGGAAAAGATGGGCTTTAAAACCCTTAATCGATATAAAAAGACTCTAATACTCTTTTATTAGACTTAAAATAGGTTGGGAATACCCAAAATACCCTTCCAAAAATTAAAAGAAAAAATTTCATTCTGCAATAACACGTCCGTGTCGCGCCAAGGGCGCGGACGCATGTTTTTCTCGAATTTACAAAATTTCAAGTTTCTGTGAAAATTTAAAAAAAATCACAAATTTTGATACATGTGCAGGGCGTGTGCGGCCCTAGCGTGCATCAACACTGTATCAGGGAAAATTAAAAAAATTATTTTCTGACTCGGTTGCTCAAAAATCAAGTCGAGACCATCTTTCCACTCGATTTTTCCGTGCTGATTGCAAATCCAGTCTCGAATTTTTTATCGAAGCTTGGGAAGATGCATTGCGCACGCGATTTCTTTCTAGGGGTATTTTGGTACTTTCATGGGGTGTTACAGTAGACCACCTCTTAATCGATGCAGGGTAATCATCGGGATTCCAAGTTGTAGCTCACTTGGTCTTACTCATGTCGGTTAAGGTCTCTTCCCACATATGTATGGCATGTTATGCAAGTTGATTGATTTACAAGCATATTTTACTACAAATTTTGGTCATACATGTCATATTGAGATTATATATCCATTGCTTATGATTATGCACTTTGAATATATTGACTTATGTCCTTGTTGCATTGTACCTCTCATACTTAGTACATTCAAACATACTAACACATACTCTATGCCTACATGATATTACCATGTAGGGACTGGAGCTCCTTTTGATCATCTTCCTCCACGTGGTTAGCTCGGTACTTCAGAAAAAAGCATTGGTGAGTCCTAAGTCCGAGGACAATATCTAAATTACGCTTGCTATGTTGAGACTTCTTTATGTTGAACACTTGTTATTATGAGGGTGATCTCAGAAAGTGTCTTGGCCCCCACTCCATTCCAAGATAGAGATGTTGTTGGATACCATGATGTATTTATGCTATGAGCTTGACTCTTTTATTGCTTTTATGAATATCAAGACTTCCCTTAGTCTCGCTTCCCTTTTTTTTATATCTTGTAATGCTTATTTTGCTTTCGCGACCAAGGATATGTGATTGATATGCTAAGAGGCTTGTTTGAGGTCCCTTTGGGTTCTCTATTCGCCGTGTCACGTCTAGACCTAGTCTTGGCCCATGACATCCATACAGACCCCTTAGTTTTCTAACATTGTCTTTCAAGACAGGCCAAATGTATCTGAAAGCTTTGGACAACCAACAATTCAGACTCTTGTACTTCTGGGTACGAAATCTATGAAGAGAAAGATCTTGTTCATAGAGGATATTCAAGGCTGGTGAGTGAGTTCTTATGTTCAAATTCTTCCTTGCTTCCCCATACTTACTCCCTGATTGATATACTGTAGGTCCATGTTATAAATGTATGTATTACCTATTATTCATGTAACTAGTACAATTTTTATATGTTTTCGCTGTGCATATGATTTTCCAACATTCCCGCCCCGCCCCCCCTCCTACCCACCCCAAACTATTTTAAAATGGAATAATAGGCCCCGAAAGTTGGTGTGGCATAGAAAGTGCATACACTCTCTTGAAGGCAAGTGATGAGTGAAAAAAATTGGACACGTGTCTTTGTTTTAATGGTAAGTCTATAATTAGTTACTACACATAATTATTTATATTAAAACTTATAAATATTTAATTAATTTCATTTCTTTTACGTAGATTTTTATTTTAATTTCTTCCTCACTTTAATTTTTTTCTTCACTAATTTCTTATCTTTTCACTTCTAATTATTTTTTAAAAGAATCATGTGTACTTTAAAAAAAATTAAAGTGTTCTTTAATTTTTAAAGTTTTAATATTTTATGTTTTATTTATTTTCTTTACTTATTATTATATTTCATTTCTTTTGTAGATATTTATTTAATTTCTTCCTCACTTTAAATTTTTTATTTTTTAATTAATTTCTTATCTTTTCATTTTTAATTATTTTTAAAAAATTATGTGTATTTCTTAAAAAGAATAATCAAAAATTGTCCTTTAATTTTAACGTTTTAAATTTTTTATGCTTTATTTATTTTTTTTAACTTATTTTGATATTTCATTTGTTTCTATGTAAAATATTTGGTTTGATTTCTTCCTCATTTTAATTTTTCGTTTATTCTAAATGCTAGTGATTTATTGTGACAACAAAATTTAATGATTAATTTATTGATAGTATATTTTTTACTTAGTAATTTTGTAGTTTCCATTTTATGAAATTTTCCCATTTAATTATGGCCGCCTAAATAAATTGAATTGGCATAAAAGCTGATATGTGGAGTAATTAGCTGGTTGATGAATTGAATTTTCACATAAAAACCCAATGGAAGTGGTGAGACCTAAATTTGTCAACAAAATTAAAATAAAGACAAGTTGTGCAAATATTTGTTTACCCATTCTTTGTGATTATAATAATTATTAAAAAGACGCGAATATCTCTCCATCATGTATGCAACTCAACTAATCCATCCTTTTTAATATTGCTTCAGACACTCACCACCGCCCTACTTTCAAACGTTGCACAATCAAACTGATGGATAATAAAACAAATCGTACAGATAATAAGAACATGGGTCTAAACTTTTTGATTATTGAAATGTCCAAATCACTTTGCGATATTAGCAACAAACGCAATGGAGAAAACAATCCTACCGGATATAGCGGTAAGCAGTAGGAATTTTCTTGCAGCAAAATGTCATACAACACTACTATACCTTGTCCACGTTGACTAGATATGCCTTTGAACCTCTATGTTTTGCTGGGGATCTTACTATAACATCTCTTCATTTCTTCCCAGGCAGAAACACTATATAGAACAATCACTAGACTGTCATGGTGAACCTCTTCGTGATCAGTTAATAGTACAAAGGAAAAATTTTTCACACTTTTTACTATTGATAGATACAACTTACAAAGGATCCAAGTTTAAACAAAGCATATGAATCACAAAAAAAATAGTGAGTAAAAGAGTAAGGCGAAGGAAAAGGAAAAATGGAAAAAGTGACTTGTGCTGTTAACATGTATCTGCTTTCAGGATGGAGATTTTAACGTCCTTTAGGATTCATGATTTGAGAGAAAACAGCACTAGGTGTTAGACCGTCTGAGTCTTCACTGGCAAGGCTGCGGCCGCCAATGCTCATAGATATTCCACTGCTTCTTGAATCAGTCATGCT
>JAABOM020058629.1:0-13690 GCA_011800125.2 Solanum clarkiae
ATAAAAATAACATTTGTTCTCAATAAAGAATGTGGTTGCACATCTTTGTGGAGATGCTAAAATAAATAAATAAATAATCCTTTTAAAAAAAATCAAGGATGCGGTGACACACCATGACTAAATGAGTTTGATAATTTTTCTTTCATTCAAATTAAAATGTTCTTACAAAATTATTAAGTTGTAGAGAAGACAATCATGCTTCTAATGTCTAGATGAAGAACGTGGTGACACATCTAAGTTGAGACTCATAAAATCTATAACAATTAAAAAAAAGAAGAGCAAATTAAGGTTCATAAAGACTATTTATCCTAAATATAGGTTGATAGAAGCGACCATGTTAGAACCACGGGACTCGAGGAATGCCTAACACCTTCCCCTCAATCAACAGAATTCCTTACCCGTATTTCTAGTTTGCAGACCAATAAAAATAAAAAGTCATTTCCTTTTGATTAGGGATTTAAAATAGGTGACTTGGAACAACAAAACTCAATTTCAAGTGGCGATTCTGAATAAGTAAAGTATAATCCCTTTTCAATAAACGTCACCTTAAGTGGAAAAACTCTATCTTTGGCAAAATTTACTTGGGGAAAAATAGGGGTATGACAGACTGACGACTCTGCTGGGGATAATCAGAATTTGAGCTTTGTTCTATTGATTGATACTTGTTCTAATTATTTGGATATATTGTGTGCGTTGGCTTAATGTGGTATTTGCTCACTTGTATCGTAGTTGCATGATTCATAAACTGTCTTCTCTCGTGCACCTCCTCTGAGTCTCTGAAAGCATAGGGTAGCTAGGAATGCAGTTATGCATCCTACTCTCTATTGAGATAAAGATGGAGTGTCTTGGCACCTAGTGCAGGATTATTAGTTGCACATGTTAGGCAGGGTTGGACCAGCAACGAAGTCGGAATAGCGCTGCTACTAATAAATTGCCCCTCCCTGGCTCGAGTGTCCACTCGAGTAAAGCCAGTCTAGACCCCTATTTCTATTAGGTTTAGCCCTAGTCAAACTAAAGCACTTTCGTGGGTATCCTTATTAGGCTCTGCCTATTTGCATCATTCTCATTTGACTTAGTGGGACTCGACACAGGGGTCGGGTTCGTCTAGGATAGGTGTCCTTTTTTACTTAACCTATATGTGCATCTTGTGTGTTATTTGTAATGTTCTTAGGAAGGCCTAGGTTGTTGACTGGCTTTAGGCTACCTCGTCAAAATTAATAAAATAATTTCTTTTGATAATTTACCTTTACAAAATCAATGATTTAAAGAGCTCGGTATTTTCATATGCAAATTGAAATGTATTGTCATTTTTTTTACAAATCTATCCTTTTTTTAAAAAAAAAATATTGGAGCAATAAATAGGGTATAACAATATTTTGTATCTTCTCAAATTAATCTTTATATAAAATTTATGATAGAAATTATTTCAAATAATTTTTCTTTCACACAATCTTAACATTAAAAGTGCATCGGACATTTAAACACATCATTAAAGTTTTTCTAAATGAGCAGCTTTCAAATAAGATCATCAGGTACACTTAGTTATTTTCACAGTAGGTAGAAAAATGTCGCCATGAAAATTGCGCTAGTACTTATAAATTATTTTTAAGCTTGATCAAAGTGTATTCTAAGTTAGGTTGTTTAAGATGGGTAGCGACAATAAAAAAATATTCGCCCTGTAGGAATGAGTCCTTACTTCTTTCTCTCCATATCCTTAGCCCTAAAAACTATTTTCATTGTTGTTCCACGTCTTCTTGAGTAATAGTCTAAGTGATCGTTAAGTTAGGTGTCTTGTAGGTTTAGATGTTCTCTGACTTTGCCTCTTCTCCCCCTAGGTACAACATGTCTCCACCGGTTCGAGGAAAGTGTCAAAAGAAGAAAAGGATGCAAATGTACCACTTCAGGTTATGAATTGTACTTCTATGCTACTATGGCTGGGCATGGTGGAACAATATGGGTCTGACGGAGCAGGGAAAGATATTCAAGTATTTGGGCTTCTTGACCAGAATTATGCAAGTAAACTCTATGAGGGACATTATTGAAGCACTGATATCCTTTTGGGATCCTACGAATAATGTGTTTCGTTTCTCAAATTTTGAACTCACCTCAACTTTGGAGGAAATAGCGAGATTTACTGGATTTGGGGTAAAATTGCATTTGCGGCTCCGAGGAACATCTCCATCAACAAATTCTTCCTACATATGAACATCTGCAAGACCAAGGTGCAATCCTTAGACAAAAGCTGGATCTCACTACAGTTTTTATATGATAGGCATGGAAAGGAGGAAGGGTTCCGACAATTTGGGAAACAACTGTGCGACAAAGGATGTTTCCAAACATGGAAAGTCCATAGGCGATTTTCTTTTATGGTGGCTTTTTTGGGAACAATAGTCTTTCCAAGGAGAGATATGACGATTAACATCCGCTTAGCCAGGGTAGTAAACGTATTGATTGAAAAAGAGGGTCATACTATCGTCTCGATGATCTTAGCCGATATTTACCATGCCTTGATAGCCTGCCAGAGGAGAAAGGGATTCTTTGAAGGTAGCAACATATTATTGCAACTATAGATAATATAACATCTTTACCAGCCTCGTAATGTGGCAAGGTTTATTTCGGATCACAACGATTGCATCACAAGCCATGCTAAAAGGGTAGAAAACTATGATTGTACAGAAGGGATCAATGCTTGGATCGAGCGTTTACATTTACTAACTTTAGATGAGATCATATGGAACTTTCCTTGGTTCCTTTGGTCAGAGCTCATACACAGGTCATCTATTCGCCCTTTCTTATTGTTGATGGGTATTAGAGGCATCCAGCCATATGTACCATTGCCTGTCCTACGTCAACTGGGAAGACGAAAAATAATTCCTATCGCTGAGGAAATGAAAGAGTCTGTGTCTGAAATAAGACCAGGGACTGCCCCACCGGAAGGACTAGTCCAAAAGATTTGGGATGGTTGTCTCATCATGGGACTTGAAACTATAGTTAGGGAGTGTGATAGAGGAGAGATTCACCCAGGATACTCTGATTGGTTCAAAAAACAACCGCCTTTGCAAATTAGACCGGAGAGATCTACAAAAGGGCTGATTGATCATGAGGCAGAGATAAATATAAGGGTCGAGTTGGCCATGCACGATTACCTTGCTGTTAATCAGGCACTGAGAGCAGACTTGAAGAGTGCTGAAGTTGCTCTAACTCGAAAACAAGCAGAACTCAAAGAAGAAAGGGTAAGGCAGCTCAGAAGGAAGTTTTACTTCAGGGGAAAATTAAGTTGGCAACAATTAGGGGAACACAAGTAGCAGAACTAGCAGCATCTCGATAACTACATCTAAGGGATTGTGATAAAAAAAGGTCAGATCGATTTTGACCAAGAGAGGTCCCAATGGATCTGTGAGAGGGGAAAGCTGCAAGAAGAACTGGAGTCAGCCTCAGCTCGAGAAAAACGTGCTAAAGATGTAATTGCCGCTTGTGAGCAGCATATACGGGGGTAGGATCAAACTTGCAAGTTGCTTTATGCGAAAGTCCATCGTCTGGCTAACCGCGCTGCACAAATGGGCTTAGATTATCAAGAGATGAATCATGTAGAATTTCTGGCAAGGATACCTGATTTTGCCAAGTATCTCACAACCTCCTTGCAGGATATATACTTGGAGGTGGGAGGATGTGTGACACTGCATGAGCCGTGAATGAGAATGTCGAAGGCATGTACGTGGTTGGTTCCTAGAGCATGAGTCTAACAGCTTTTGTTTAGTTTCGTTGCAGTCTCTTAGTTTGAGTTGTTTTCTTTCATCTATTGTTCCACCTTTATCTAGTTGAGTCTATTCAAAATCTAGTTTTATTCATTCGTCAATTCACAAAGCTTTAGTTTAGTGATGTTGCTTGTGTCTCAAAATTGGTTGAAAGACATTTTAAAGTTATGCTCATTTCATATCTTATTTTCTTAAAAACTTGTCATTAAGCATCTACATGTTATATAATTAAATGAAAGAAAATCACCGTGAACTATGCAAAGATCTGATTCATGCACAGGCATGATACGTAGGCAACCCAATGGGTTCGATCAAAACCTTCTAAAAAAACATATGTATATTTCATATATGTTGGCAATGATAATAATTATAGTAACAAAAGAGGACAAACACGCTTAAATACACCGGGATGAAACATAAGGCCTCCCAAGGTAAGAATGGAACATATAATATGTGATTGTAATCTGCGAGAATTTTAATGCTAATTCGCTTGCTACTTCACAGAGAGAGAGAGAGTGGGAGAGAGAAAGAGATAGAAAAAGGGATAAAAGTAATTAGAAGGTGATTGGTTCGCGGTTAAGCTGGCATCACATCCATACTATATAAGATCAAAAGGGAAAGAGAAAATGCCTCGCTAAGATGGAAAAGAGGTGGACCATGATGAAAACCAGATGGTTTCATCGGAAGAGGTGACAGTAGAGAAAGTAAGGATGTTGAGACAACAAATGGCTGAAATGTATGAAGCTTGGATGAATGGACATGCTCCACCATCTTCAATCCATGAATATCTGAGTTCAAATATGCCATCCCCTATACTATTCCCAACAAATAATCGAATTTATCCAACCAGATTTAGCCCATAGGTTAACCCCTCCAACTCTACTGGAACATCCACTATACGCCCCGTGGCTATGACAATGATAAGTAATCCTGTTTTCGTGCAAGCTGTGCAAACTAATATAGTCCCCCATCTGATGCCAGATGATTCTCCATCTCAAGTTCAAAATAATTAGGGCTATGCCCCCGAGCTAACTTTTAAAATTTCAAGCTCTTATCATCATAGTTCCCCTGTCAAGGTTGCTAAACCCACTAAAAGTGAGCAATATGAAGAAATGGCTAGAAAAATGAAAAGCTTGGAATAGAGTGTCAGGGACATACAAGGATTAGGGGGCCACAAAGGCATCTTATTCAATGATTTGTGCATGTTTCCCAATGTCCACCTACCTATCGGGTTAAGATTCCAAAGTTTGAGAAGTATAATGGCCATGGAGACCCTATTGCCCATTTGAAGAGGTATTGCCATCAACTAAGGGGTGATAGAGGCAAAGAGGAATTACTCATAGATTATTTTGGAGAAAGTTTAGTAGGAATTGCATCGAAATGGTTTATAGATTAAGACATTTTGCAACTGGCATACCTGGGATGATTTGGCCTGGTGTTTTGTGCAATAATTTCAGTACAACATTGACATCATTCCAGACTGTACTTCACTGGCAAACATGAGAAAAAAGACCACTGAAAACTTTCGTGAACATGCGATTAGATGGAGGGAGCAAGCTGCTAATGTTAAACCTCCAATGAAGGAGTCAGAGATGATCGATGTCTTTCTCCAAGCACAAAAACCTGACTACTTCCATTACTTGCTTTCTACCATTGGAAAATCATTTACTGAGGTTATTAAGGTTGGGGAAATAGTAGAAAGTGGCATCAAATTTGGAAAGATTGTGAGTCAAACTGCTTTAGAAACACTATACAAGTGCTTCAAAATGGCTCAAGAAATCTTGCAGGCAAGAGAAGGAAGGAAGATATGGCTACCATTGTATCAGGGCCCAAGACCTTGTACATAATCCATATAACCCAACACAACACTACTTTCCTTATTAAAATTCACCATATCTTACTCCACCTTCACAATATCCCATTTACAATTCACAACCATATGTTCAACCCCCATCTTATCCACAATGACATGCACCAACTCCTCAAATTCAACCCCCACCCCCACAAAGTTACCAAAACACCACTAAAGCCTATTTTTGTCCTAGACCAGTGCACAAGAAAGAGAAGGCATCTAGGGATGACTTCACTCCTATTGGAGAATCATATGCCAACTTATTCCAAAAATTAAGGTCTTTGAATAGCCTGAGCCCTATTGAAAGAAAGGTCTCAAATCCTCACTCCAAAAACCTAGATTATTCCCAAAGATGTGCATATTGGTCTAATGCCCAGGGCACAACATAGAAAAATGCTGGCATTTGAAAAGGGCAATCCAACACTTGATGATACGCAACAAATCATAGTGCAGAGTCCAGAGGCTCCAAACATCAACCAAAATCCATTGCCTGTGCATAATGAAACCAATATGTTGGAAGTGATCCATGGTGCTAAGGAGATAGCGATCCCATACAAACCTATACTTAAGGTCAAAGCTGATGCAGAGAGTGTAAAAAATACAGTTGATTTGACAAAGATAGTGCCTTCGAATGTGGAAGAGACGTCTGAAGGGCTAGGTCAATCCGGCGCGCCCATCCTAGTTGTGAAAGGACCTGCTGACAATGCTTAGGTAAGCTAGAAAGAATCGAAGCTAATTGCTACCAAAGGAACAAACAAGCCTATTCTAGTTGTGCAAGGGGCCCCTGCCTCATCTGTGATCATTAAGCCGGTGTCTCAGCTTCCAATTACTAGCCCTAAGGTTGTTCCTTAGAATTTTAAGCATACCATTGTGACATACAAGGGGAAAGAAATCAATGACGAAGTTGATGAAATAGGAGGGTTGACCCATTCAGGGAGATGCTAGCCCCACAGAGTTAACAAAGACTAAACATATGAGAAATGATCCAACACTAGTTAAGTACAAATTTCTGAGGAGGAAGAAGAAGAATTCTCAAAAAAGATGAAACTACCAGATTACTCCATCATGGAACAGCTAAAGAAGACACCAATGCAGATCTCTTTGTTGTCTCTGTTATTACACTCAAATGAATATCGTAAGGCTATAATGAAGATTTTGATTGAAGCACATGTTCCTAAGGAGGTAACAAGTCAACTGGAGAAAATTACTAGCAGAATCTGAGGCAAGCAGGATCACATTTTTTGATGATGAGCTAACTATGGAAGGAACTGGACACAACCAAGGCCTTCATATAACTGTAAAGTATGAGCATTCCTATATCACTTGAGTTCTAATTGATAGAGGTTCTGGTTCCAATATCTGCCCTCTGTCAACTCTGCAAAAACTAAATATTAGTATTCAAAGGGTGCAACCTAAAATATATCTGTTAGAGCTTTCGATGGGGCTAAAACTGATGCCATTGATGAGATTGAGCTCACACTGACAATAGGCCCTGTTGATTTTGCAATAGATTTTCAAGTGTTGAATATTGAGACATCCTATAACTTGTTGTTTGGAAAACCATGGGTATATAAGGCCGAGGAAGTCCCATCTACATTACATCAAATGATCAAGTTCGAATATGATAGACAAGAAGTAATTATTCATGGGGAAGAAGACCTGTCTATCCATAAAGATTATTCCATTCCCTTTATTGAAGCCAATAATGAGACTAATACACTGGGTTATCAAGTTTGTGAGATTGTGGATGTTGAGAATATCCTCAAGGAGAATCTCATTCCAAAGCCACAACTACCTGTTGCATCTGTTATGATGATAAATGAAATGTTAAGGTATGGGTTTGAACCTGGAAAAGGCTTAGAAGAGTTCTTGCAAGGTAGAGTTCATCCAGTGAGCCCATTCAAAAACCCTGGTACTTTTGGCTTGGGGTAAAAGACCACGACTATAGATTAAAGGAGAGGCAAAAATGAGAAAAGGGGAGAATAGCCATCTGCTAGGCTAATACTGCCCATCGACGAGTCCTTTGTCAGATTCCACCCTGTTGAGTCTTCCAAGCCACTGCCGCCAAAGTTAGTATCGGATGTAGATATGGAATCGAGCAGCTATTTTCAAAACTTATTTATTGAGGTTGATATGGTTGAGATTGGGGAAGGACCCAGCCACAAAGGTGTACAATCTATTGGCCTTGATGTGCAGCTCAACAATTGGGAGACTATTCCTCTTCCTATTAGGAAGGAGTTTTGGTAGTCTGTCTTGTTTTTCTTTATGTTCTTTTTTCACTTACCCAAGAATCGTAGTTTGAATTTCTATCTTATTGTTCAGGACCCCTTATCTTCCTTTTCAATGAAATTTAGGTCTGTTTTCCATTTCTACCTAATATATTTATTTTTCTTTTATACAGTTCTACCTATATCGATTCTAGTGATATGATATGCTTGCAAAATTTTTCGTCGGATCTTAAAATCCAATCTAATTCTGAAATAATAAATCAAGAAGTCGAATATGATGAAGATGAAGAATTCAGAGAAATAAGTAAGGATTTTGAACATTTTGAGAATAAATCAAATCTTAACATGAGCGAAACAGAGGCAATCAATCTAGAAGATCATGAAAATATTAGGGAGACTAAGATAAGTGTGCATGCTCAACCGCAACAAAAGAAAGAGATAACCTAGGCTTTACTTGACTACAAAGATGTTTTTGCATGGTCTTATGATGACATGCCTGGGTTGAGCACTGACATGGTTGTTCACAAGTTGCCAACTGGCCCTACAATTCCTCCGATTAAACAAAAGTTGAGAAAGCTTAAAACTGATATGAGTATAATAATTAAAGAGGAAATTACCAAGAAACTTGAGGCAAAGGTCATTCAAGTTGCTCAATATTCTTTGTGGTTAGCTAATATTGTCCCTGTCCCTAAAAAAGATGGCAAAGTTTGAATATGCATTGATTATCGCGATTTGAACAAAGAAAATCCGGAAAATGACTTTCCATTGCCTAACATTCACATTTTGTTAGACAATTATGCTAACTATGAATTAGCATCGTTTGTGGATTGTTACGCCGGGTACCACCAAATTATTATGGACGAAAAAGATGTTGAAAAGACATCTTTTATCACATCATGGGGTATATATTGTTATCGAGTCATTCCATTTGGGTTATAGAATGCAGGAGCAACATACATGAGAGAAATGACCACCATGTTTCATGACATGATGCATAGGGAAATGGAAGTTTATGTAGATGATGTCATTATCAAATCAAAAAAGTAATCAGACCATGTCAAGACCTGCGAAAATTCTTTGAAAGGCTTTGCAGGTATAATCTCAAGCTTAATCCAGCAAAATGTGTGTTTGGTATACCATCAGGAAAGCTTTTGGGGTTCGTAGTTAACCAACGAGGTATTGAATTAGATCCTTCAAAGATAAAAGTTATTCATTAATTACCACCGCCAAAAAACAAAACTGAGGAGATGAGCCTCCTAGGGTGGTTAAACTATATCAGTAGATTCATCGCTCAGCTTACAACAACTTGCGAGCCTATTGTTAAGTTGTTATAGAAGAATTCCATGGTCAAATGGACTAAGGAATGTCAAGAAGCATTTGACAGAATTAAAAAATACTTATCAAATCCACCGATATTGGTCCCTCCCAAGACAGGTAGGCCTTTGATATTATATATTTCAATGTTGGATAATTCTTTTGGATGTGTACTTGGTCAGCATAATGTTTTTCGTAAGAAGGATCAGGCCATATATTACCTACAGCAAGAACTTTACTACTTACGAGTCTAAGTACACTCTTCTTGAAACGACATGTTGTGCTTTGACTTGGGTGGCCCAGAAGTTGAAGCATTACCTGTCTTCTTACACTACTTACCTCATTTCTCGTATGGATCCCTTGAAATACATCTTTCAGAAACCTATGCCCACGGGAAGGCTTGCAAAATGGCAAATATTACTCACTGAATTTGACATTATTTATGTGATACGAACATTGATAAAGGCCCAAGCCTTGGCAGATCATTTGGTACAAAACCCTATTGATGATGAATATGAACCCATTAAGACTTATTTTCCTGATAAGGAGGTTTTATATGCTGATGAAGTTATTCTCGATAACAACTTAGGGTGGAAGTTGTTCTTTGATGGGGCCTCTAACAAAAAAGGAGCTTGGATAGGAGTCGTTCTTATGTTCGAGTTTGGGGAATATTATCCTATAACAGCCCAACTCATATTCTATTGCACCAAAAATATGGCAGAGTATGAAGCTTGTATCTAGGTTTAAGGTTAGCTATTGACATGGGAGTCCAAGAATTATTGGTATTGGGAGACTCTAACTTGCTAGTCCATCAAATTCAAGGAAAGTGGCAAACTCGTGATACAAAGCTCATCCCCTATCAAAGTCACTTGCAAGAGATTTGCCAATGGTTTATTTAAGTGAAGTTCAGACACATTCCTAGGGCTCATAATAAGATTGCTGATGCCTTGGCCACCCTATCCTCGATGCTACATCATCTAGATAAAGCTTACATCGACCCACTATATATGTAGATTCATGACCAACATGCTTATTACAATGTGGTCGAGGAAGAACTTGATGGAAAACATTGGTTACATGATATCAACGCATACCTTCAATCTAGAGAGTATCCGATAGGCACCACTAGTAAGCAAAAGAGAATTATTCAACGACTACCTAACAATTTCTTCTTAAGTGGAGGTATCTTGTACAAGAGGACCCCTAGAAGCTTCAACCATCACGATTGAAGTGCATTCAAGAGTCTGTGGGCCACATATGAATGGGTATGTCCTGGCAAAAAAAATACTTCGAGCGGGTTATTATTGGCTTACCATAGAGCGAGACTCTATACAATTTGTTTGTAAGTGCCATAAATGCCAAATGCACGGTGATTTTATACATTCTCCGCCCTCAGAGTTGAATATAATGTCCGCTCCATGGCCTTTTATGGCTTGGGGAATAGATGTGATTGGGATGATCGAACCTAAAGCATCAAATGGACACAGGTTCATTTTGGTAGCCATTGATTATTTGACAAAGTGGGTAGAAGCAATGACTTTCAAGTCTATGACCAAAAAGGCTGTAGTAGACTTCATTCAGTGTAACGTTATATGTCGGTTTAGTATCCCAAAGATAATTATTACGGATAATGATGCCAATCTTAACAGTAATTTAATGGGAGAGGTATGTCATCAATTTAAGATTGAACATCGAAAGCCCGCAGGCAAATGGGGAAGTAGAAGCTACTAACAAGAATATAAAAATGATACTCCACAAAATGGTGCAAGGTTCTCGACATTGCCACGAAAAGCTACCGTTTGCATTATTGGGTTACCGCACTACAGTTCGTACATCAATAGGCACTACTCTTTATTTGCTAGTATATGGGACCGAAGTAGTTATACCTGCAGAAGTTGAGATTCTATCCCTCCGAACTTCTGTAGAGGCCGAAATTGATGATGACAAATTGGTCAACACATGATTGGAGTAACTAAGCTTGATTGATGAGAAGCGATTAGCATTCGTGTATTATGGTTAGCTGTGCCAAAAGAGAATAGCACGAGCATATAATAAAAAGATACGGCCCAGACATTTTGAAGTGGGGCAATTAGTATTGAGGCGTATCCTACCACACCAGACCGAGATAAGGGAAAATGTTATCCAAACTGGCAAGGACCATTCATTATAGTGAAGGTATTGTCCAACGGTGCTTTGTATTTAACAGATATAGAAGGCAAAATGATCGAAATGACCATCAATACTGATGCTGTAAAGAGATATTATATATAATTCGATTTCATTCTATTAAATGTCTCAAGTTCTGGTTGACATTTTAAAGGCTGATATGATGAAAGCCAAACATTCTGAACCAAAATGTTAGGTCACACATTACTCGCATGTCGATGTGTAATCTGTTTCCTTTATCCTTGCTTTGAAAATTGAAAAAAGATAGCCAAAAAAAAAATGAACCAAAAAAAAAAAACAAAAAAAAAAAAAAAAACAAATGAAAAAAAAGAGAACAAACCATCCTACTGAACTACGTTTGACCTGATTCCTGTTTCACAAGATACATAGGCAGCCCCATTGCTGGGGTTCGGTCCAACTAAATAAAAAATCCCCAAATTTTATGTTTAGAAAACTGGGGCGAAAGTTCTTTTTCTTTCTTTCTATCGAGTCAATTCCCAGAGTTGAAGGTCAATCCTATGCATCCGAGCCTTCATGACAGCCTTTCTTTCTTCCCTCACCCCAAAGTCACAATACGACAAAAGAAAGACCCTCAAATCAACCTTTGAAATGTCAAGGAGATGCACATTACGGTTATAAAAAAATGATGCAAGGGTGATATTCTTCTTCAACAATACAAAGTAAATAAATAAAATAAAAATGAGAGAGTCTTATTGATGAAGACCCTAAATGGAACCATAAGACGAAGGTGAGATTGAGAAAATAAAAATGAGAGAGTCTAATCGGTGAAGACCCTAAAGGGCACCATAAGGCGAAAGTGACATTGAGAGAATAAAAATAAGAGAGTCTTATCGGTGAAGACCCTAAGGGGCACCATAAGGCAAAGGTGAGATTGAGAGGATAAAATGAGAGAGTCTTATTGGTGAAAACCTTAGCGGACATCATAAGACGAATGAGATCTCAAACTTGTTTATGGTCCATTGAGGTGTGCAGAACTCAAGGTCAAAACTTGATGATCAGTAAGTGTTGGCAAATAGTTTGGAGGGATAGATTGGATGAATTAATTCAAAGCGTATGTCATGATCGATAAAGTCAGGACTGTACTCAGATAAGTTCCTCATTTCCTTCCTTGCTCTAAAAACGACCCAACTCATTGAATCTTCTTCTTTATTTCTTTGTTTTCATCATTTTTTCTTTTCTTTTTCTTTTTTCCGGTAAGTCCTTCGGTTGGATTCATGTCAAAAAGGATGGGAGATAAAGGATAAAGGATTTCAAGACTTGCTACCAACTTTCTAATTGTACAAAGCAAAGCATCTAGCCAATTGATAAAATTCAGATTAAGGAGAAACGCCAACGAGTTGTCATTTATCAACAGGTCTTGAAATTTTGATGCAGAGGTTTAATAGAAGCATGGATAGTGAATATCATGAAATAAAGATGGGTAGTGTCACTCTGGATAATCATATTTGGTTCATTTAGCAACCAACCAATGAGGGACATTAATAACTTGGACGAAAAGATCATACGACGGGTATTAGAGCGATCGTTGTCAGAAGTCAAGACCTTGAACCAATCACCACACTTTAAGAATTTGGAAAATTTCTTGGAAACGAGAATATAGGTTGTGCTCGATTTGAGGGTTCAGAATCCTAAGTACTTGATCTAAATTATGGAGAGTAAAATGGAAATGTTACGATACTAGTTTCTCTCACTCAATTGCGATGAAGTTGGTTGACTTTGCATAACATTGAGGAGCGTGATTACATAGAAAAATAGGATTCTCTTTGTCTCAAAAATAGTCTATGTTTAACACTCACAAATTTATTTATTTTTCTAAACAGGGGCAAAAGTTTTTCTTCGTGTTGATGAAATTTAGTGTAGCAGGACCCTCCAGGATAATGGGATCAGGACCCGGATAATGGGACTTTGATTAGCAGGACCCTCCTGGATAATAAGATCAGGACCCTCCTGGATAGTGGGACTTAGATTAGCAGAACCCTCTTGGATAATGGGATCAAGACCCTCCTGGATAATGGGAGTTAGTGTAGCAGGGCCCTCCTAGATAATGGGATTTAGATTAGCAGGACCCGCCTAGATAATGGGACTTAGATTAGCATGACCCTCCTGGATAATAGGATCAGGACCCTACTGGATAATGGGACTTAGATTAGCAGGACCCTTCTGGATAATAGGATCAGGGCCCTCCTGGATTGTGGGATCTAGATTAGCAGGACCCTCCTGGATAATGGGATCAGGACCCTCCAGGATAATGAGACTTAGTGTAGTAGGACCCTCCTAGATAATGGGATCAGGACCCTCCTGAATAATGAGATTTAGATTAGTAGGACCCTCCTGGATAATGAGATCAGGACCCT
>JAABOM020058630.1:0-13689 GCA_011800125.2 Solanum clarkiae
TCGAATATATCGAACTAAAATAATCCAAATGGGGCGGGGGGGAGGGAGGTTGTAATTCAAAAACAAAAACAAAAATAAACACTATACTATGACACGATAAAACACTCAGTTTCAGGGACAACATGGGAATTGTGTTCCCCATGGTTCATTGACTCAATTACCCGAAACAACATAACGACAATTTGAAATTTTTCAAGTAGGATGGTAACTTAGATTCTTCCATCCCTCTTATGAAGGTGAAGGTAGAATTTCACCATGGCGCTTGGTCGGCAACCATGGTGTGCCAACTAATCGTTACCTATTGTCCTAGTCAACCTCCCATTGGTCAGGTTTGATTGATTAGACGATAACACATCAATCGAATTCTGTCATCTACTTCCCTTTTTCTATTCGTCACTACCTTGGTAGGTATTGTGATAGTAGTCGGGTTTTGGTGTTGGCCACCACGAAACAACAATCAAAATGAAGGGAAATAGACAATATATGCAAAACCCCAATCGTAGAAATGCAATAAACCTATTTCATCTGAAGTCAACTACCCATGGTTTCTACAACTCCAAGTTGTGCGTGCTTAGCTACTCATGGCTAAGGCAAAATCAACAAAAATACAAAGAGAAGACATAGATGAGAGTTTTACCTAAAGCAATGAAGCTGAAAGCACCACAAGTTGCAAAGCACAAGCTTAATATATTGAGAATGAATACAATATGTGATTTGCACTCCCCAAAAGTGGGTTTTCCAAATGAAAATAAAAATTATCCTAAAACCCTAAAATATTCTTGAGAGAATATTCAAAGGTGAAATTCAATGTCTGGAATCTGGAATCTCTAAATAAAATCCTAACTTAAAGTATTTATATTGTTTACAAATTTACCCTAAAAATTACACAGAAAAGACAGCTGGCATCTAGTTCATCTCACAGGTACGACTGGTAGGGTTACTTACGAGTTGTAATCGGGGTCTCGTATCAGGTTTTTGGCATTTTGGACTCAACTAGTATGACCCACTGGTACGAGTCGTTGCTTGGGCTACGACTTGTATGCTCCTCTCATAGTCTAGGCCTTCAGTTTTTTGTCCAAAGTTTTGGCTCTCTGTTTCCTGATATGAGTCTACCTACATGAGTTGTAGTGAGACCTACGACTCGTAGGGTGGCCTCATAGGGATGACCTCTACTTAGAAGATTTCTAACTTTTTTTGCTCTCTGTTTTTGGCTATGAGATCGCCAAAGAGTCGTAGCCTAAGCTACGACCCCTAATTGAACTCGTATATCTTGTGCTTCAGCAAAATCTGTAATTTTTCTCCAAAATCATGCTAACCTACCTTTTCTGCAATAACAACACAAAAACACATAAAATCATAAAAAATCACATTAAAAACTTAAAAAGTTCCTTGTTTTAGAGATCAAATGTGTTGTATTTTGACAGCACATCACAAAAGTATGTATTAGTACGTTTGGATGTACTAAGTATATGGGATGCAATGTATGTAACTTACCAAACCTGCATTCAATGTTAGATGACAAAGGCACATAATATAGAATAAACCATATATCAAGAGAATAGTATACAATATGCTATGAAATCAGTGATGCATGAAATGCAATGCTCATATACAGTAGGGATGTGACCTCAACCGACATGAGTAAGACTGAGCGAGCTATTACTTGGAATCTTGATAAAATCTCCTCATCGATGAAGAGGTGGTCTACTTGCCAAAGTTATATCGTACTTCACCTTATAGGAACAACACCTATTTCATATAAAGTAACCTTCCTTACGAGAACAACACCCATTTCGGATAGGATTTTGACATATAACATATCACATCATATCATATCATGTCTTCTCCTTATGGGAACAACACCCATTTCGGAGGCATCTTTCCTTATGGGAACGATACCCATTTCGTAAAGGAACCTGTGCTAGTTCGAGGAAAAAGAGGGAACCCTCCTTCTATCGGTGCTAAGTCGTCATCTCACGTGAATCAAACACTTATTCATAATAATTCATACTTAGGCTCAAATGCCAAAAATCATAATTCATGCAATAATACTCATGCATAGGAATAGCCCATTCATTTACAAGATGGTGCAATCACCCAAAATACTCAAAGAGCCATAATCATAGACATGTATAAGATCACATTTTTGTCATAACCATGATCTTATCAAAATCATATCATAAAACAAAATAGGGCTTAACCCACTTCATAATTTCCATAAAAATCTAATATCATAAATGCAAATGCCATGAATGATGTGAGGATGACTTGGGTAATTAAGATTCAATCTAAAATCAATAACATAATGTGAAATTGAAGTAAATATGTAATTGAATCTATATTAAAAATCATAATATAATCACCCATGCATAAACAAGCATTGAAAAGGGACATGAATATTCATAATTTCATAAACTCATTGTAATTCATCATTTTATCACTTAAATTAACTTAAAAATCAGTAGATAGACACAACCCTTACATTATTTGGATTTTAGGAATCACAATATTAAAAACCCCAAGTTAAAATAAACTAAGAATTCACGAAAATTGCTTGAAACTAATTTGAGTTTCCTTGATTGAAAGGAATCAAGGATCAAAACCCGCATACCTTCACCAAGATAAAGAAAATCCCAAAGAATTTGAAGAAGAATTGAATTCCCTTTCTCCCAAGTTGAAAATTCACAAGAGTTCCTTTGAGAGTAGTCTTTGAGAGAGTTTAAAATGTGAGGAGTGAGTTTTTGAATGTTTAAAATAACGTTTAGGGCTTTAGATGGTCATTGGATAGCATAGGAATTCCCAAAAGACCAATAGAATTAACCAAATTTAGAAGAACACCATTAATGAAACAGAGGGAAAAATTTCCCCTAGCTACTATACTAGAGGTTACAGGGCTTGTGTGCCACTCCACGGTTCGTATGGAGTGCCCGTGAAATAATACTTAGACAAATTTCTGGAAATTGGAACCATGACCCAACACTTAGAATTTTTTAGCACACATGCACTACACGGTTGGCCATACGGCCCATGAGCCTTACCACAGTTCGTGGGGCTGGGCGTGGCACCAACCTTAGCCAAACAACTTCCTGCACAAACCTTGAAGACTCCACTTCCGCCTATACGGTTTATCACCCTCATCACGGTTTGTGTGGTGAGCCGTGGTTCCATACTTGGCCAAATATAGTTTCTCCATACCAATATCAAACTACACTTAGTATTTTATACACCCTTGAAGGCCATACGGCTATTACCACTGGTCCTACCACAATACTTAGGCTAAAAATGGCCATTTCCAGCCTAAGGCCATCCCACGGTTCGTGTAAAGCCACACTGCCCATATAGGTGCCCTTGTGGCAGCACAACACAGGAGGATTTACAAAAATGGGCATAACTCCCTCATCCGAACTCCAAGTAAGGTGAAACCAAGTGCAAAAATGGGCATAACTCCCTCGTAGGTCACCCTGTTCATTTTGTAATAAGAGATATTCCCATTTAAGTTGACCCTATAGTTGGTACTTGTGACAAATTTAGCCAGCAGAATTTCTTCAAACATGGCTCGATGTAGGGGACCTATGATGACCCTAAAACATATAAATGAGTTTGAACTGAAAACTTTCGAGAGAACTTAGCTTGAGTTTGAAGGTTCCATTCTAATCTCACAAAAATTTTGAGGTATTACACTGGGTCATTATAGGATCACCACAGGCTTAATGAGTTTGAAGCAACCTTCCCAATTATCTTCACAATCTGATAGGGACCAATATAGCAAGGACTCAATTTCCCCTTCTTCCCAAATTCATGGCACCCTTCATGGGTGACACTTTCAAGTACACCCAATCATTCACCTCGAACTCTAAGTCTCTTCTCCTCATGTTGATGTATGATTTATGGTGGCTCTGCGCAGTCCTTAACCTCTCTTTAATGACCTTTACCTTCTCCATTGACTGATGGACAAGATCGGGTCCAATCAATTTGGCTTCCCTAACATCAAACCACCCAATAGGCGATCTACATCTCTTCCCATCCAAGGCCTCATAGGGAGCCATTTGAATGCTTGCATGATAACTATTGTTATATGAAAATTCAATCAATGGTAAGTGATCATCCCTATTTTCTTTGAAGTCAAGGACATAGGCTCTCAACACATCCTCGAATGTCTGAATTGTACGCTTCGCCTGGCTATCTGTCTGATGAAAGGTTGTACTCAGATTCACTTTAGTACCTAATCCCTTTTGGAAAGATCTCCAAATTTGGGGGGTGAATTAACCTTCTCTATCCGAGATGATGGACAAGGGAACTCCGTGCAACCTCACAATCTCACGGATATATAACTTGGCATACTCTTCTACAGTGTTAGTTGTCTTAACTGCTAAGAAGTGAGTCGATTTGGTCATACTATCCACAATCACCCATATCGAATCATGTTGCTTTCTAGACCTCGGTAGACCGGTAATGAAGTCCATGATTATCTCCAACTTTCATTCAGGAATCTTAAAGTTCTGAGCCAATCCACATGGCCTTTAATGCTCAACTTTGACCTGTTAACAATTTGGATGCTTAGCAACATACTCAGCAATATCCCTCTTTATTCCACTCTTCCAATGGACTTCCTTTATGTCGTGGTATATCTTGGTAGAGCCAGGATGAATAGAATATCGAGAGCTATGGGATTCACTATGATTATACCTCGAACACCATCAACATCAGGGACGCATAACGTACTCTGGTATCTTAACACTCCATCTCCCTCTTTGGAGAAAGACATCACTTTCTATTTGTGGACAGCTTCCTTTAATTAAAGTAAGATAGGATCTTGATCTTTCTTCTCTTTCACCTCTACCGCTAGTGATGATACAGACCTACTTAGAACATTGACCCCCCTATCATTCTTCTTAAGTTGAACAGACCTACTTAGAACATTGACCCCCCTATTATTCTTCTTAAGTTGAACTCCTAATCGGGCCAATCTATGCACTTCCTTGACTAACTCCTTCTTTCCTTCCTCAATATGGGACGTACTACCCATTGACAACCTTCTAAGAGCTCAGCAACAATGTTAGCTTTACCTGGGTGATAGAGAATGCTCATGTCATAATCCTTTAGCAACTCCAACCATCTCCTCTGTCGTAGGTTGAGCTCTTTCTAAATGAAGACATACTGCATGCTCTTATGGTCAGTGAACACATCCACATGCACTTCATATATGTAGTGGCACCAGATTTTAAGTGCAAACCCTACCATTGCCAACTGAAGATCATGGATCGGATAGTTCCTCTCATGAACTTTAAGTTGTCTGGAAGCATAGGCTATCACTCTCCCTCTCTACATCAGCCCATAACCCAATCCAACTCTTAATGCATCAGAACATATTACAAAGTCCTCCGTCCCATCGGGCAAAGTTAAAACTGGTACAGCAGTCAATGTATTCTTCAACTCTTGAAATCTCTTCTCGCATTCATCAAACTACTGAAACTTTACTTCTTTTTGGGTTAACTTGGGCAATGGTGTAGATAGGGAAGAAAATCCATCAACAAATCTACGATAGTAGCCTGCAACCCCAAGAAACCTCTTATGTTAGCTGGAGAGGTCGGCCTGGGACAGTTCTTAACTGCTTCAATCTTCTAGGCATCTACTCGAATACTATCACCCGAAATAACGTGGCCTAGGAAAGCCACAGACTTGAGCCAAAACTCACACTTCAATAATTGTGCATATAACTCATGGTCCTTAAGAATTTGGAGGACAACCCTTAGGTAATTAACATGCTCCTCCTTATCTTTTGAATACACCAAAATGTTGTTGATAAACACAATCACAAACATATCATGATATTGTCAGAATACCCTATTCATCAAGTCCATGAAAGCTGCAGGTGCATTCGTCAAACCAAAGGACATGACCAAGAACTCAAAGTGTCTATATCTAGTCTTAAAGCTTGTCTTTGGAATGTCACACTCCCTTACTTTCAACTGATGGTAACCCCATCTGAGGTCTATCTTTGAGAAATAAGAGGCACCTTAAAGTTAGTCAGACAGATCATCTATCCTGGAGATAGGATATTTATTCTTAATCGTGACCTTGTGCAATTGCCTATAATCAATATACATTTTGAGAGACCCATCTTTCTTTCGCATGAGTAGGACAGGGGCACCCCAAGGAGAAACACTCGGCCTGATTAATCCTTTTTCTAACAAATCCCTCAATTGTTCTTTCAACTCTCTCAACTCAATGGGGGCCATCCAATAAGGTGGAATTAAGATAGGTTGGGTATCGAGAAGAACATCAATCCCAAAGTTGATCTCTCTATCATGAGTGACTCCAGGCATATCCTCAGGAAACTCATACACAATCCAGACTGACTCAAGAGTAGGAGAGTCACATCATCAAACTTAACTCAGACAAGGTGCTGGATACATCCTCTGGAGATTAACCTTCTGGCCTTAAGGTGGGAAATAAACTTACCCTTCGGCACAACAGAATCTCCCTTCCAATCTATAATAATAGGCTTATTTGGAAACTGAAATTTGATTGTTCGAGTCCTACAGTCAATAGAGGCATAGCAGGTGTGAAGCTAGTCTATACCAAGGATTACATCAAAGTTAACCATTTCTAACTCAATCAAATCAGCAAGAGTATCCTTATAGTAAATGGACACTACGCAATCTCTATAGACTCTCTCAACTATAATAGACTCATCAACAAGAGTACAAATAGGGAAAGACTCAAGTAAACATTCAGGAGAAATCTCAAATTTTCTAGCCACATATGGCATCACAAAGGACACAGTTGTGCCCGGATCATGCAAAGCATAATAATCAAAGGTAAAGACTCAAAGCATACCCATCACAACATCTGGTGCTACATCTTTGTCCTGTCGGTTCCTTATAAAATATAGACAGTTCATTCCTCCACTTGTCCCTGGTGTAGTACCTCTCTGGTCACCTTTAATTGGTGGCATTATAGTATAATACTATGCCTTATTTCCCTAAATTGGACATTCCCTTGGAAAATGACTTGTCTGGCCATACCTATAGCAACCATTTTTACATTCTTGCAAATTCATCCCACCACACTTCCCTCAAGGTGGCTTTCCTTTCGAACCAAGGGTCACACTGGCCTGTGAACTTTGTGCTCTAAAGTTCGA
This sequence comes from Solanum clarkiae, assembly GCA_011800125.2. Lineage (NCBI taxonomy): Eukaryota > Viridiplantae > Streptophyta > Magnoliopsida > Solanales > Solanaceae > Solanum > Solanum clarkiae. The sequence goes on from JAABOM020058630.1 coordinate 7,145, forward strand.
CTAACCTTGGGACTTTTAATCATACCTGTTATTTGGAGTCGGTGCACTGGATGATGATGGTGCATACCCTAAATGCCTCTTCTTAAAGTAAGACTTTTCCCCTTTATTCTATTTAGTTTGGCTAAGTTCAGCCTCTGCTGACTTAGCCTTCTTACTCAGATGCTTCTCTCTATCCCTCTTCTTGTCTTCTTCAAGTTGTTGAGCATACACCATGAGTCTAGAGATGTCCATGCCTGGGATCAATAGAGTTTCCTTACAGTCCTTCTTCACATGCTTGCCCAAGATAGATATAAACTTTCTCATCCTCGTCCTCATATCTTGAACCATCTCCAGAGCATACTTGGATAGTTGGATGAACTTGAGGTTGTATTTTTTGACAGTTATCCCCTCTTGCTTCAGATTCACAAAATCCTCAATCTTTGCCTCCCTCAATTCTTGGGGAAAGAAGTGGTTAAGAAAGGCGCCCTCAAACTCACTCCACTCAGCAGGCTCAGCATCCTCACCTCGAACCTCTTCCCACTAGTTATGCCACACATTCGCCACATCCTTCAGTTGATAAGAGGAAAATTCAACTCCTTTAATCTCGGTCGTATGCATAGCCTTCAAAACCTTCCACATCTCATCAATGAAGTTCTAGGGATCCTCCTCAACCTTAGACCCTATGAATACTGTTGGGCTTATCCTGAGAAAGGCTTTCAGTCTGGTGGAGGCCGATGGCTCCTGGGAGTTAAAACTACGAGCCTGTGAACCTTGACTCCCACTCTGTGAGGCTACAAGCTAGGTGAGCATAGTAATAGCTCCTCTGAAATCAGCCTCTGTGGTAAGAGCAGATGGAGTAGAAGGCACCTGTGGAATTCTAGCGGTTCTAGCTAGTCGACCTCAGCCTCTTGTCTCCATCTGGGTAGGCACTTCTGATGGGGGATTCTCAGTATTATTAGCCGAAGCATCTCTTTGGGTGGCGGTATGCTTAGGAGGCATGATCTGCAAACGCGTAATGCATGAATTAGTAAAGAGTTTTATAGAGAAACTCTATCGCATGAACTTAGAATACAAGAAAGTGTAACCCTTCCTAATGTCCCATAGCCTCCTGTTTATAGCATGTGGTGCACAACACACCCATAAACAAGACTCTACTAGACATGGCTTCATAGACTCCCTAGGACACTTTAACTCTATTCTCTGATACCAAGTTTGTCACTCCCCAGGCGGGTACTCTTAGCGTGGCCAGTTCTTGAAGAACCATTGTTGATTCCCTAAGAGAACCATCTGGCCTCATCATCACATCTTACTCAATAGCGGAAGAATACTCGAATAAATGCATTAAAGAAGTGATAAAGATATTACAAAATAATCTCCAAAATAAACCAAGTTTGGAAGATAAAATACTCAACGATACTCATTTCAAGGTCCATGAAGCCTCTACTTCTAAACATCTAGATGGTACCATGACAAACCATGGCCACCCAACTTAGAGAAAATAGAAATAATAGTGAAATAAAAGAAGGTATCCTCCGGATAGCAAGGATGGATCACTAACTCTAGAAATCAGAAAATCTGAACCTCAACGATGCGCCTGCTGAAGTCCTCTATCACCTGTGTCTACATCATTAATGATGCAGGCCCAATTGGGTATCAGTACATGGCATATACTAGTATGTAAAATAACTCAAGAAAATAGATAAGGCTTAGACTCAAGTCAACTAACTCGACTCAAGACCCAACTCATCCACCTCATAACTCGACTCAGATAATGATGCAAGTTTAAAGTTTTGAATATCATGCTTTAGGATTACTCTCAATGTTTAATGCAACTTCGTTCAAAATCATACTATGTTAACTCAAGTGTTGCTTGGAAGTTTCTCTAACCGACATAACTCTCTACCACCATGACTTTTGGTGATACACGATGAAATAGACATCGTTTCCATGCCCGTCCTAAACTAGCCAAGGTAAAGGATATCAACCTCTCCCTCTCTCTCGAATCCTAAGAGAGCATCCATCTATTGGGAAATGGGCTGCCAGAGTTAACTGTACGACCATCCTACGCTGGCAACATAGTTCTGGGATGTTCCGCTCACCCAACTTGATGCTCAATACTCCTTCCAAGACTAAAATATGCTCATGAATATCAACTCAAACTCATCTCAAAGCAGCTCAACTCAACTTCCTCAAATAACTTCGTAACTCAGAATTAGAAATCAATGCGATGCAACTTAAGGCTCTAACTCACATCATGCAAGATCTCACTAATTATGGCCAAGTAACATCATATCATCCATGTTCAATACATAAAACATAATAGATATTCATCACTTGCATATATGAAACAAGAAAATGTACTCCTTGGGCTCAACTTACTCAGCTCGGAAAATTAGATTCACAATCTTAATTCAGTTAGTATGCAAAGGAAACAATATGTTTTTGGGCTAGGATATCAAGCATATGATTAATATTCCTATTTCATGACAATAACAATGCAACTCATCAATTTATTCCAGTACATTCATGAAGACTCAACCAAGTGTAAGAACTTAGAACTTAGAATCACAGGATTTTGCATTATTCGATTTCTAATCACAAACTCGACTCAAGTAGACGAAGGGGCACGTGGATGAACTCAATTCAACTCTTTAGATAGCCTTACATACTTGGGATGAAGGATGATGCAATTCTCCACAAGGATTTGACTTTGACCTTGAGAACCCTAGCTTCTTCTCTTCTTCTCTCAAGAACTCTAATCTAAGTTGTGTGTAAGAGGCTTTAGAATGATTTTAGTAAACCCTTTTCAATTAAAAATGACCTATTTGATCATGTTTTAAGTTAGGAGGGATTAGGAAAGGTCTGGAATGCCCATCACGATATTAAGAAAAAAATTTTGCCTCAGAACAAGGGGGTCCACTGTCACCTTTGGGTATTTTTCGCCAAAAATTCTACGAATGAGTTTTCTAATCCCCTAGAAAATTTTTGAAAAATAAAATTAAGTGTTGGTCCGTGACAGGTTTGCGTCGCACACCTGTCGTGCACCCTCATAGGAATTCATTTTTGCATCAAAAAATTACCTTTTAATCTGGTTGCTCTAAAAATCAACCAAAATCACTTAACCACTCAATTTTTCATGTTGATCATAAATCCAGTCTCGGATTTTCCATTGGAACATGGGAAGACGTGTTATGCACATATCTCTCGTCTAGAGATATTTTGATAATTTTACAAGGTGTTACAATAATATTACTGCGTTTACAATTATAACATCAAAAGATCAACAATGATTATGACTACATTGGATTTTCCCCAAATATTTTGGGTCTCCAATGTATTATTTATAGGTGGTTCCTATCTGTGGACATTACTGAAGGTCATCGTAAGAAAAAATGAACCACTTGGGACATGTATCATGAATAATATTTGCCTCCCAACATATAAAGATTTCTAACTTGTCAAACGAAACTATCGTTATTCGTGTGATTTTTAGCTCCCATGTTTTCCTTCTTGTTGAGGCCAGCTGGTCATTTAATATCTGTGAGGTTTAATGACATCTAAACTAATCACATGTAAAAATGGCAACAGAAGTTACTAGATTCATGTAGGTGTAGTCATATTGAACAACATATAATTAGTGTTACTGTTCTTTTGGTAGGTCCAAGCTGCAGAAGGGAGGGTCTCAAGGCGTTGACATTTGTTACAGTAATTTTTATTCTCAAGCTCGTCAACCCATTTATTGCAATTCTTGCAACTCAGATATGACCATTTCTTATCAAGATCTATATGTAATATTGTCACAACAACATAGAAACTCCCTTTCTATATTAAAATAACACAAAATTAGAAAAATATTCACCAAACATATTATAATTTAATAACTAAATTCGTAAAATAGTATAATCACATTCATACATTTGACTAATTCCTTAATAGTTTTAACTTTAGTTGTTTCGAAAGTCAACTCATCTGAAATTGTTAAAAGATTGATTATATAAAAAAAAAATCTAAATTTACTAAAAAATATAAATGAAAGACAAAAAGTATGATAAACCTAAAAATAATATTAGCACCTTCAGGCACCTGAGGATTAATCTACGATTTTGATGTAGTCCAAGAGTTACGTACAGAATATTTGACTGCATTTATGTAAATATTTAATCACATATTGAATAATACACAAAATTAAACTTAAATACACTCATGTAGGTTGGAAACCTTTAAACTTGTGAGCCTGTATGAGTTGCATAACCACAATAAGAGGCTTATTGGTAGATTCGTTCAAGTGAGGATGAATTTGTTCTACGAATTCACCCCAAAAAGTAGCTTCAATATTGTTGTTCCTACGTGAAAATGATACACTTTAATCATATAAATATTAAATAAATTTAAAAGTTATAAATAATTACAATCATGATTCAAATCTTACTCATGATTTCAGAGTTCCAAATTCATAAAAGCACTGGACTTATCACTTATTGTGTTCTTGTATGGGTCCATAAGTAACAATCTCTCTTATGATATCTATCATAAAGATAAAAAGGTAGTATGAACTAAAGTTATTAAAATGTTCAAATTAAATAAAATGTGGGAGAAATAATTACCAAATAATTTTGTCTCATCAATGTCAACTTGATTAATCAAATGCTCAAATGGTCAAAATTTGAAAATAGTTTGATCAAATCCTTGACAATCTGCCTTCTCTACGGTTGTTCTATGAGTACACATTAACTTTAGTTTGTGATTGTTGGTTTTGAACTTTACTTTATTTGGTCCAATAGCAAAATTTCTCATGAAATATATCCCCAACTCCTGAATATGTTGTTTGAACCTAGTTATATTAGATTTTCCGATGGATGCCTGAATACGATCTCCCTAAAAACAAAAACAAAAACAAATAATTTTTTATTAAGATTATAATATAAAGCATTCAAATCTATATATTATAGTAAAATATGCATGAACTATATATACCTTCTCATCATGCAAAAGCATCTCTAATGAGCATACATTATTAGGATTTTCACGCTATGAGACCTCTCATAGTCCTACTATGTAAACTTTCAACTTCCATTGCATTTTTATACTTGATATGCCATTATAAGGTCTATTTTAATAGACATATTTTGAAGTATCTATTGAACTCGTACGATAAAATTGAAATAAATATACATTGATCCTTAGGTTTATATATAATAAAATGTTTACAGTGTTTGGTTTGCAACAAATTTTTTTGTTTAGATAACAATCATTTTTTATCTTTATCCTGTCATCCAAAGAGTTCAAATGAACTTTTAAAATATTTCACAGATTTGATACTATCATTTTGATGATTGAAAATAGGACTCTTCTCGAATTTATGAGTTATTGTATCTTTAAGTTTAAATTTAAAAGTAAAAATATTAATAGGTTCTCAAAATAATGATATACAACATTAAATAATTTGATTAGATCTTAGAATTTTTTTCGGTAAATTACGACTAAGAACTCTTCTTCATAAAAGTTCAATTAGAACTCTATAGTGTATTAACTATTATTTCTAATAAATTTTTTAAATATATTAGTTTTTATTCAAAATTTTTATTTCTTTTTCGGTAAATTATGAATTAGAACTCTTCAGTATAAGAGTTAAATTAGAACTCTATAATGTGTTATCCCACAAGAGAGATCTGTGTCCACCGGTGTAAATTTAGGGGAAAATATGAAAGTATCCACAAATTAGAATTTTTTTTCCGGCAAATTACGAATGAGAAAACTTTAGTATAAAAGTTCAATTAGAACTCCATAGGGTGTTAACTATTATTTCTAATATATTTTTTAATCTAGCATTATTTAATTCCAAATATTTATTTCTTTTCCGGTAAATTACGAATTAGAACTTTTCAGTATAAAAGTTCAATCAGAACTCTATAGTGTGTATCCCCTAAATTTCTAATATATTTTTTTAATGTAGTAATTTTTAATTTAAAATTTTTTTCGATAATTTAATTAGTGGTTGAATGCAATAAAATTTTAGTTAGAATTCTTTAATGTTCTAATTACCATTTTAATAATATTTTTAATATTTTAATTTTTCTTATATTCTTTAGGTCTACTGCTCAACTTTCCAAATGCTCATCTACGGATTCGTCATCAAAGAATAATGTCTTCAGCTTTTCGATGAAATATTGCATATGAATTTTCTTTTGGACTATGTATTTAGGTTATCTTATTAAAGTTTACTCTGTAATATTTAAAATGATGAGTTTATGTAACAGTAAAGGTCATTTAGAACTCTTTATTCACATAATTCTATTTTTAAGCTAATTATTTTTATGAAAAGCTAGAAATTAAAAGAACTAAAATCTTTTATTACATTATATATTGACTTTGTCTTAAAATTACCAATTGACTTTTCAATAGCTTGCCTCTTGACTTCAACACATTGAAAACTTTTCTCCCTTATTATATTATTGGGCATTTCACATAAACTCCATACTTTTTAGTATTAACAACAACAACAACATACCCAGTCGAATCCCACAAGTGGGGTCTGGGGAGGGTGCGATGTACGCAGACCTTACCGC
>JAABOM020058631.1:0-49890 GCA_011800125.2 Solanum clarkiae
CGACGTCGAGCCTCGTCTCCATTTAACTAACAAATTTAAGCTAAACAAGTAGGTGACTCACCTACTTGCTTACTAAGGCCTACAAGCACCTCATTTCTCTCACTTAATTTTAAGGATGTAATCCCCTCAATTTGACACACAACATGTATACACTCAACCCTCTTAAGCGCTAGACGCACATATAGCCTATTAACACGAGATTCAAGCACTTTTGAAAATTAGCGCTAGTTTGACCAAACCATGTTATGTTTCATTTGACTTGTGCTAGTATTGTAAGGTGTGGGGTGTTACAGGTGTGGTAAAATATAATTTGGTTTATGAGGAGGTTTCGGTACAAATTTTGGATAGACAAGTGAAGAGATTGAGAAACAAGGATATGACTTCCATCAAGGTTCTTTGGAGAAACCAACAAGTAGAAAGTTCCACATGGAAAGCCGAGATGGACATGAGAAAATGATATCCACATCTCTTACACTCTACTCAAGCCTAAGGTACTAATTTAAGTCCCCTACATGATTTCAACTCTTAAGTTTCAGCCCTTATGTCATTTTGTATGCAGTTATGGTTATGTTGACAAGTTTATGGTGATTTTTGGTATTCAAGTTGAGATTTTTGTAATGATGTTTAAATGCATTTGCTGCATTCATGTCGTACTGAAATCTTCATGATTACCTCTCTTATGTATGTTTCTTTGAAATTCGGGGACAAATGTTTCCAAGGGAAAGATATTGAAATGCCCCAAAAAAACCCCAAAAATGTGCTTCGGAAATGCCCGTAATCATAATTTTTTTATATGTCAAAATCCGTGCGTGCTATCAAAAATTTAACTTCATATTTGTAATCAGGGGTAAAATTGAGTGGGAGATGGGTATAACCCCAATTTTAGAAAAAACAGTAGCAAAAAATAATTTTTTAAAAAATTCGATTTCCAATGGCGACCCGCTCTTTGTCCGCGATGCGCCAGGGGCACAAAGTAGTGTTAATTTTTCCTAAAAAATTTGTTTCAGCCCAAGGGCCTTATAGTCATAGCCCCTTGCCCATATATGCATGAAAACACCAATACTTAGTCATTTTTCAACTCTATATCACTCAAGATCCTCTCAAAATCCTTTCTAACACTTAACCAAATATTTCATCCAAATTCAAGTGTCTCAAGCTTAATTCTGGATCTCAAGAACTCCATTCAAGATCTAAGTCTCATTCAAGTTTTGATCAAGGAAAACACAAACTCAAGGTATGTGGGTTTCCACTATTGGATCCTTTCACCCATGGTGCCCAACCTTCCTATTTTATGAAATTTTCATGTTTTCAAGTTGTATTACTTATGGGTATTACTTATTATGGATTATAATTATAAACTATGTTGAGGTTTATGAAATGTTGAATGAAAACACATGTCTACCTATTTCAAGCTTATACTATGAGATGGTTTATTTATTGTGACTATGCATGTTTTGAGCTATGAAACTATGATCTATTATCAAATTTTATGGTGCATTTTAAGGTATCTTACATGAGGGTTTTACTATGTGCTGATGGGTTGATTTATATTCAGTTTTCTCATATTATTTCACTCTTCAATTGCATGATTTTGAACTACCATTACACACCCACCAAGTGTTTGACAAAGATTCTCAAGTTGTTGATGGTTTATTATATGGTTTCTAAGTCAAGTGACTTTATGATGATTGAAGGATTGTATGTATGTATGGGATTCATGGAAAGTATCTATAGTGTTGCAAGTTGACCACACCTTGTCTGGTGGTGCCATGCCCGTACTACCAAGTTGAGAAGTAGAGACCTTGACCACCCTATCGGGGGATGCCATGCTTGTACTACCATGTTGAGGGGTAGATACCTTGGCCACCTTGTCGGGGGGTTCCATTCCCATACTACCATGTTGAGGGGTAAGTACCTCGACCACCTCACCGAGGGGGTGAGAAGCCACGTATTCTAAATAATAGTTGCTTGCTCCATGATTATAGTCTCTTCCAAAAAATGTAATCTATATTTGCAAGTTGTATGACTTACAAGCTTGTTTTACCTCAAACATTGATCATGAATAACATATTGATATTATACCTATCCATTGCTTATGACTATGCATTTTGACTATGTTGGCTTATATCTTGTTGTATTGTATCCAACATACTTAGTACATTCAACGTACTAACATCTACTCTATGCCTACATGATGTTGCTATGTAGGATGAAACGACCCCAAAAAGTGCCTGAAAATGTGCTTCAAAAGTGCTCGAAATCATAATTTCCTTATATCTCAAAATCCATTAATGATTTAAAAAATCCGACTTCATATCCTTGATCAAGGGCAAAATTGAGCCGGGTATAGGTCTAAACCCAATTTTAGAGTGAACAAATCACAATTTTATTTTCCCAAAAATTGAATTCTAGTGAGATTTCCGCGCCTATGGCGGGACGCAGTGTATTTTTGTGGTAGTTATTTTAGTCCGATCCAAGACTTTTGGGTCTTGGGTCTAAGCATTCCCTTACATGAAAATACCTATACTTAGCCATATTTCACCTTCATATCATCCAAGGCATTCCCCAATACTCTCTCAAACCCTTAGACTGATATTTCTCTCAAAATTCAAGTGGCTTCCGGATATTAAGAAATTCATCCAAGCTTCAAGTCTCCATTCAAATCTTCATCAAGAAATTCTCCAAAGCTGAGATATGTGGGTTTCAACATTGGGTTCGTTTACCATAGTGCTCAAGCTTCCTTTTTACCTAAATTGCATGATTCTAAGTTGATTTACTTATGGGTCTTCTTTAGTATAAATTTGACTATGCACTATGTTGGGGTTTCCTAAACTTGTGACTGTTTGCGCATGTTTTGAGCTATGAATCTATGGTTTATTATTTGATTTGATGAAGGGTTTTGATGTATATTGCATGAGGGTATTACCAAGTATTCATGGATGATTTTACATTGAATTTTCTTGCATGATTTCATCCCTAAATTGCATGGATTTACACTAGCATTATACACCCACCAAGTGTTTGATAAAATGTCCGATTTTGGATTCTTGAACTATTGATGATCCATTGCATTGCCTATGACTTGAGTGACTCTGATAATTAAAGGAAGGTATTTATATGATTATTTCATGAAAAGTATCTATTCTGATGAAAGTTGACCAATTGCCTAGTTCGGGGGCTAGTAGGCCCGAACTAGTATATTGAATCGTATATACCTTATTCGCCTAGCTCGGGGGGTGGTAGGCCATGCTACCATATTGATGGGTATATAACTCATTAGCCTACCTCGGGAGTGGTAAGGTCGTGCTATCACATTGGGGGGTATATATATTGGCTGTTATGGGTGTTAGATAAGAAGAGAAGGCACAACTGGTGGCTTGCTAACTAAAATGGTAGCACTAATATGGTTTAATCAAAAGAAGGAGGAAATGGAGAATAATAATGTGGTTCTATGGGAGGAGTTTAAGGCGGCTTTTCTCAATCATTTTTTCCCTCTTGAGCTTAGGGAGGCCAAGATGGTGGAGTTTATGAATTTGAAACAAGGGTTTATGAGTGTGAGGGAGTATGCCCTCAAGTTCAACCAACTCTCAAATATGCTCTACACTTGGTTTCCGACCCAATGTATGGAATGAACAAGTTCGTGATGGGTGTTTCCGACTTGGTGAGTGAGGAGTATCGGTCCGCTATGTTGATTAGTGACATGGATTTGTCATGATTGATGACTTATGCCAAACAAATGGAGAGAGAGAAATTGAGGAAGAGAAGGGAGAATGAGGCCAAGAGGGCCCATTTTGAGGGAAGATTCCAAAGTCCTATTGCTGGTCAGTTCCATCAAGGACAAGGACCCTCCAATACTACTAATGGTAGCTTGCCAATAACTACCCAAGTGTCCATCTCGAGGTATACCAGTGCTTGTTATGGTTGTGGGGAAATGGGGCATAAGATGATGGATTGCCCTTGTAACCATAATAAGGGTAAGGATGTTCGTCCTCAAGGCTGAGGTGATAATGCGGTTCCTTTGGGGAGGGGTAGTCAACAAGGTGGTTCCCTAATGCACAATCAGTTCTATGCACTCCAAGAAAGGCAAGGGGTTGATGATGTTCTCGATGATGTCACATCTTTGTTGCCAAAAGATTTCATGTTGAACCTGAATTATTGTGTGAGCCATATGATGTGTCTACTCCCATCGGTGCATCTACTACTGCTAGTAGAATCTATAAAAAAGTGCCCTATTTGCATTTTGCATAAATTGTTGCCATGTGACTTGGTTGAGTTAGATATGTTAGATTTTGACATTATTCTTGGGATGGATTGGTTGCATGCATACTATGCCTGTACTGATTGAAAAACCCATAGGGTCAAATTCCAATTCCCAAGTGAACCCGTTCTTGAATGGGAGAGTCATGATGTGGTAGTCAAGGGTAGATTCATCTATTTCATTAAAGTACATAAGTTGATCTCTAAGAGGTGTCTTTATCATCTTGTGAGGATTAGGGATGTTGAGTCCAAGGTCCTTCCTATTGAGTCAGTTCTGGTGGTAAATGAGTTCCTAGATGTCTTCTTAAGTGACCTTCCTAGTGTTTCTACTGAAAGGGAAATAAATTTTGGTATAGACCTCCTCCCCAATACTCAATCTATTTCTATTCACCCTTACCATATGGCCATGGCAGAGTTAAAGGAGTTGAAGGAGCAATTGTGGGATTTGTTGGAGAAGAGTTTCGTCAGGCCTAGCCAATCACCTTGGGGTGCACCGATGTTGTTTGTGAAGAAGAAAGATGGGTCCCTTAGAATGTGTATTGACTACTGGCAAATCAATAGGGTCATCATAAAGAATAAGTATCCCCTTCCAAGTATTGATGATTTATTTGACCAATTGCAAGGGGCTAGTCATTTCTTTATGATTAATCTTTGGTCTGGGTATCATCGAGTGAAGGTGAGGGAGTGTGATATTTCCAAAACGGCCTTTCGGACTATGTATGGGCATTATGAGTTTGTTGTAATGCCCTTTGGGTTGACTAAGGCACAGAACATCTTCATGGATCTTATGAATAGGGTCTTTAAACCCTACCTTTATTTATTTGTTGTGGTCTTCATTGGTGATATTTTGATATATTCACATAGTGACGAGGAGCATAAGAGTCATTTGAGGGTAGTGCTATAAAGATTTGAGGGAAGAGAAGTTGTACGCTAAGTATTAGAAGTGTGAATTTTGGTTAAGGGAGGTTGCCTTCCTAGGTCAAGTGGTGTCGGGGATGGTATCAAGGTGGATCCTAAAAAGATGGATATGATTAAAAATTGGCCTATTAACTATTGACCCCTTTAGATATTAGGAGCTTTTTGGACTTATCAGGTTATTACTGGAGATTTGTCAATGGGTTCTCTTCTATTGCCTCTCCTATGACCAAGTTGACTCAAAAGAAAGCCAAATTTGTGTGGATGAATGAGTGTGAAAAAAATTTCAAAACATTGAAAGATAAGCTTGTGTCCGCTCCTATATTGCCACTACCAGAGGGACTAGAAGGATTTGTTGTCTATTGTGATGTTTATAGAGTTGGTTTGGGTTGTGTGTTGATACGAAATGGTAAGGAGATAGCCTATGGTTCTAGGCAACTCAAAGTGCATGAAAAGAATTATCGTACTCGTGATCTTTAATTAGCCACTGTGGTCTTTGCTTGGAAAATTTGGTGTCACTATTTGTATGGGTGCATGTTGATGTGTTCATCTTTGATAAGAGTCTTCAATATGTCTTCACTCAAATGGACCTCAACTTGAGACAAAGAAGGTGGCTAGAACTTCTTAAGGACTATGATATGAGTGCGCATTATCATCCTGGTAAGGCTAATATAATGGCAGATGCTTTGAGTTGGGTGTCTATAGGTAGCCTAGCTCATGTTGATGATGGTGGCTAAGGTGTGGCTAGGGAGGTCCATCGGTTGGCTAGATTGGGGGTTAGGTTAGAAGAGGTGGATAATGGGGGTATTGTGGTAGTTGATAGCTCTAAATCTTCATTGGTTGAGGAGGTGAAAGCTAAGAAAGATTTTGATCCCGCCTTGATAGAATTGAAGGCATTGGTAAGGTGGAGGTTTTCTCCCAAGGGGGAGATGGTGCCCTTAGATACCATGATAGGTTATGTGTGCCTTATGGATGGCTTGAGAGAAAAGATTCTTGATGAGGCTCATCGTTCTTCCTATTCTATTCACCCGATTCTACTAAGATGTATAGATATTTGGGAAAGGTATATTGTTGGGGAGGTATGAAGAGGGACATTTGTCATAGTTGCCAACAAGTCAAAGGCCGGGTGGCTTAACCTAGGACATAGAGATTCCTACTTGGAAGTGGGAGGATATTAATATGGATTTTGTTATTGGGTTTCCCAAGAATAGAAAGGGTTTTTATTCCATTTAGGTTGTGGTTGATAGGATGACAAAATTGGCTCACTTTCAACCGATTAAGACCACATATAGGGCTGAAGATTATACTAGGTTGTACATTCATGACTTGGTGAGGTTGCATGGGGTTCCTTTGTCTATTATATCAGATCGTGGTGCTCAATTGACTTCACATTTTTGGAGGTTCTTTCAAAGGGGTCTTGGTACAAGTGAAACTTAGTACGACCTTTCACCCTCAAATGGATAGCCAAGCCAAAAGAACTGTCCAAACACTTGAGGATATTCTTAGGTCTTGTGTATTGGAGTTTAAGGGTAGTTGGGATAATCATCTTCCATTGATTGAGTTTGCGTATAACAATATCTATCATTTAAGCATTGGTATGGCTCCTTTTAAGGCTATGTATGGTAGACGTTATAGATCACCAACTGGGTAAGGTTTGAGGTTGGAGAGGTTGCTTTGTTGCGACTAGATCTAGTGATGGAGGCTCTTGATAAGGTTAGGATGATTCTTGAATGGTTGAAAACAGCCCAAAGCCATCCAAAGTCCTATGCCGATATGAGGAGAAGGGAGCTTGAATTCACAATCGGTGATTGGGTCTATTTGAAGATGTCACCTATGAAGGGTGTGGTTCATTTTCGTAAGAAGGGCAAGTTGAGTCCGACATATGTGGGTCCCTATAGGGTAATGAGAAGGATTTGCAAGGTAGCATATGAGTTGGAATTGCCTAGTGAGATAGATTTGGTTCATCCTGTCTTTCATATATCCATGTTGAGGAAATGTGTGGGTGATCTGAATGCTATCATGCCATTGGATACTGTGGGTGTCATTTAGGACAACTTGACTTATGAAGAGTTTCTGATTTAGATCTTGGATAGACAAGTGAAGAGGTTGAGGAACAAGGATGTGGCTTCCGTTAAGGTCTTTTGGAGGAATCACCAAGTCGAAAATGCTATATAGGAGGCCGAAGCAGACATGCAAAAGCGATATCCTTATCTCTTCCATTCTACTCAACCCTAAATTACTAATTCTAAGTCCTCCATATGATCTCAAGTCTTAAGTTCAGCCCTCATGTAATTGCATACACTCATGTTTAAGTTGACATGTTCATGATGATTTTACACTTATGTTGTGATTTTTGAAATGATGTTTTAGTGTAGTGTTGCATCCTTATGTGGGCTAAAATTGTCATGTTTACATCTCTCATATATAGCTTTCTTTTACATTCGGGGATGAATGTTCCCAAGGGGGAGATATTGAAACGACCCCAAAAAGTGCCCGAAAATGTGCCTAGAAGTGCGCGGAATCGTAATTTTCATATATCTCAAAATACATGCATGATATAAAAAATCCAACTTCATATTCTTGATCAGGGGACAAAATTGAGTAGGAAAAGGGTGAGTGGGAAAAGGGTCTAATCCTGATTTTAGAGCAAACGAATCACAATTTCATTTTCCTGAAAATCGAATTCCAGTGAGGTTTCCACGCCCCTGCGCAACGCGCAAAGGTTGCACCTCAGTGTATTTTTGTGCCAGTTATTTTAGTCCGGTCTAAGACTTTAGGGTCTTGGGCCTAAGCCTTCCCATGCGTGAAAATACCTATACTTAGACATATTTCACATTAATATCATCCAAGACATTCCCCAATACTCTCTCAAACCCTTAGACTAATAATTCTCTCAAAATTCAAGTGTCCAAATCTCTTCCAGATCTTAAGGAATTTATCCAAGCTTTAAGTCTCCATTCAAATCTTCGTCAAGAAATTCTCCAAAGCTGAGGTATGTGGGTTTCAAACATTGGGTTCTTTCACCCATGGTGCTTAAGCTTCCTTTTTACCTAAATTGCATAATTCTAAGTTTATTTACTTGTGGGTCTTCTTTAGTATAAATTTGACTATGAACTATGTTGGGTTTCATAAACTTATGACTGTTTGAGCATGTTTTGAGCTATGAATCTATGGTCTATTGTTTGATTTGATGAAGAGTTTTGATGTAGATTGCATGAGGTTATTACCAAGTATTGATGGATGGTTTTACATTAAATTTTCTTACATGATTTCATCTATAAATTGCATGGTTTTACACTAGCATTACACACTCACCAAGTGTTTGATAAAATATCCTGTTTTAGAATCTTTAACTATTGATGATCCATTATATGACCTATGACTTGAGTAACTCTATGATGATGACAGGAAGGTACTTATATGACGATTTCATGAAAAGTATCTAATGTGAAGAAGGTTGACCAATTGCCTAATTCGGAGGATAGTAGGCCTGAACTACCATATTGAGAGGTATATACCTCATTCGCCTATCTCGAGGGGTGGTAGGCCTGTGCTACCATGTTGAGGGGTATATACCTCATTCTCCTAGCTCACAGGGTGGTAGGCCCATGCTACCACAATGGGGGGTGTATATACCTCAATTGCCTCACCAAGGAGGTAGTAGGCCTTGGTTATGTAATGATGGTCACTTTCTTCACATGTAATAGGTTCTATATAAGCATGTTTAACTTCAAGTATCATTCATTCATGTCATATTGCTAATATGCTATCTCTTGTTTATGATATTGCATTTGTGCCTATCTCTTGTTGCATTGCATCCTACATACTTAGTGCATTCAAACATACTAACTCATACTCTATGGCTAGATGATGTTACCATGTAGGAACCAGAGCACCGATTGATCATCCTCCTCCTCGTGGCTAGTACAATTTCTCTCAAGCTTGTTGGTGAGTCCTCCATTCTAAGGATAATGTCTTTGATCTCATGCTATGTACTATGATTATCTTTCTTTTATGTATGTATTGAAGACGAGGGTGAGCCCGATTGCTTGTCTTTGCCCCAACTCCTATCTAAGTTTTAGTAGTGTTGTTGGACATGTTATTTATTGGTCCTTGACTCTCTTGTTTTGATGTTTATGTTATGAAAGTTTCCCTTTAGTCCCTTTGTCCTTATTTCTAATCTAACTATGTTGTTTAATTGATTTCATGACCAATGATGTGTAATGATATGTTTAGAGGCTTATTTGAGGTCCCTTCGGATTCCCCATTCACCGTGTCACGTCTAGACCCTAGGCTTAGGTCGTGATATAGTAATTGGATAACCTTCGGATCATCCTCCATATGGATAGTTTTGGTATTTCAGAAGACAAACTTTGGTGATTCCTTAAGTCCGGGGACATTAGCTTTGCTACTCTTGCTCTTTGATGTCTCTTTGTGTTGAACATTTGATACTATGAGGGTGAACCCGGAAAGTGTCTTGGCCCCTGCTCCAATCTATGTTTAGAGGTGTTGTTGAAACAATTAATGTACCTATGCTTGAGCTTTGACTTTTCTATACCTTATAAAAATATCAAGACTTCCCTTAATTCTTTTTCCCTTATTTATATCTCTTATTGTTGTTATTTTACTTCTGCGACCAAGGATATGCTAAGAGGCTTTTTTTGGTTCATTTGGGTTTCTCATTTGCCTTGTCATGTCTAGGCCCTAGTATTGGGTCATGACAAAGCAATACAATGTCAAAAGAATCACAAGCTTTAAGATCAAATTCAACCACAAGTGTTCTCAAATACTCTCTCACAATTTTCTCTCTCAAAATATTGAGAGCTTGAGTACTAGGCAAGAATACTTATGAAAAATAACCTAAAAGACTTATTTATAACAATTAAATTCAAGTCCTAAACAAAATAGAAGAACTTATTGGCACGCCATACGAAAGCTCTTTATGACCCATATTGAAGTTTTCAGCCCGTGATCAAGGCCTCGTACTCACCTGCTAGAATTTTGGACTTCAACTATACAACACCTCTCTACTACTCGTAAAGTGGTTTACGACCTGTAAATGGGGTTTCTTTGATGACCCCAAAAATATGCTAAAAAATGTGCATCAAAAGTTCCCGGAATCATAATTTTTGTATATCGAAAATCTAACTTTGTATTCTTGACCAGGGAGTCAAATTGAGTGGGAAATGGGCCTAACCCTGATTAAGAGCAAACAATTAGAAATTTCATTTTTGGTAACTTTTGATTTCCAGAATCAATCCGTAATAGTATCGCGATGCGCAGCCGTCGGGGACCTGTGTAAATCTTTCCTTCACGACAGGTCTGTGTCACGGACCAGATGTGGACCTAGGTATTTTGGTGCTAGTGACTTTTTATCTCGGTCCAAGGCTTTTGAGTCTTGGGCCTATCCCAAATGTGAAAATATCAATACTTAGCCTTTTTCACCCTCATATCATTCTAAACATTTCCCAATACTCATTCACATTTAACCAATTATTTTTCATCTCCTAAATTCAAGTCTCAAAACCTCATTCGGATCTAGGGATTTCCTCCTAAGCTTCATGTCTCCATCTCCAATGTTCATCTAGTTAATCTCCAAAGCTAAGGTACGTGGGTTTCTTTCATGGCTTCCTTTCACCCATGATATCCAAGCTTTTTTTTACCTCACATTGCAGGAGTTAAAGTTGATTTACTCATGGGTCTTATCTATTATAAATTTCATTGCACACTATGTTGGGATTTCATGAAATTATGGTTGTTTTAGCATGTTTTGAGTTATGAGTCTAAGATCTATTGTGGAATTTAATCGAGGGTGTTGATGTATATTGCTTGAGGTATTTATCAAGTATCTATTGATGGTTTTACATTAAATTTTATAGCATGATTTCACTCTTGAATTGCATGGTTTTATACTAGCACTGCACACCCGCCAAGTGTTTGATAAAATGTCCGGTTATGGATTCTTGAGTTGTTGGAGGCCTAATACATGTCTTATGAGTTGAATGACTTTATGATAATGATAAGAATGTTTATATGAGTTGTTTTCATGAAAAGTACCTAAGGTGTTGTAAGTAGATTGTTGGGTTCCTATATTTGTTGTGCTCTTGAGAAAATGGAGAAGGTCTTCCCTTGTTTCTTGAAATGTAATGGTTGATGAGCTAGTTCTATGATCCCTGCCAAAAAAAGCCATGCCGTAATGTAGATAGACTAATGATTCCTAACAAAAAAGATTATATCATAAGATATAAACATCCCACTGAAAAGGCCATGCCGTAAGGAAGAATAACTAATGGTTCATATCAAAAATATCATATCCTAAGGTATGGACACCCAACCGAAAATGCCATACCATAAGGTAGAAAGACCAAAGGTTTCCACTAAAAAGATTATATTGTAAGTTGTGGACATTCAATTGAAAAGGCTTGGTCGTAAGGTAGAATGATTCACAGCTCCTATCCAAAAGATTATATCATAAAGTAAAAAACATCTTATACTACCTATTAAAAAGACTATACCGTACAGTAGGTGTATTGGTGACACTATCCAGAAAGGTTATACTGTAAGGTGAGTGGGGGCCATTTTTCCTATTTCATGAAGGTTGGTAAGAAGGGTTTGAGTATGTATTCCATATTGAGTTTACATTCCTTGATCATGCTTTACAAGCATGTTTTATGTTAAGCATTGATCATGCATGTCATATTGATGTTTCACCTATCCTTTACTTATATTGATGCATTTCGACTATGTTGCCTATCCCTTGCTGGCATTGCATCCTACATACTTAGTACATTCAAACGTACGAACACATACTCTATGCCTACATGATGTCACTATGTAGGAACTAGTGCACTGCTTGATCCTTCTCCTCCTCGACATGGCTAGTATGATTGTCTTTCAAGCTAGTTGGTGAGTCATCCATGCCGGGTATCTTACTTATTATCTCTTTCTATGTATTATGACTATCTTTCTTTTATTTATGTATTGACTATAAGGGTAAGCTCGATTGTTTGTCGTGGCCCTTCTCTAATCTATGTAGTAGAGTTGTTGTTGGACATGTTATGTATCTACCCCAAGTTGTGTGTTTAGCTACTCATGCTATGAGTAGATAAAGAACCTATGGATTGAGTAAACATAATTGATCAGTTACCCAAAAAGATTGAAGAACAAGCTACCCAATTTGTATTGTGTCATGAACCAAGCCTATTCCTTAGTCGTGACACGGCGCATGGGGAACCCAAAAGGACCACATGCAAGCCTCTTAGCATGTCATTACACATCCTTGGTCACAGAAGTAACAAAACATAACAATAAGTAGTAAATCGAGGTAAAAGGGACTGAGATATAACTTCATAACATCAACATCAAAGTCAAAAAGAGTCAAAGCTCATAATATAGATACATAACACGTCCAACAATACCTCTACTATATAATATAAGAGCGGAAGCCAAGACTAAGCAATCGGGCTCACCCTCGTAGTCAATACATAAGTCAAAGAGAGGAAGTTTTAATACTTAGCAAGAGATTATAAGTAACATCCCTGGAATGGAGGGCTCACCAACAAGCTTGAGCCATGTTGTACTAGCCACGTGAAGAAGAATGCTCAAGTGGGACTCCAGTTCCTACATGCTGACATCATGTAGGCATAGAGTATGCGTTAGTATGTTTGAATATACTAAGTATGTAGGATACAATCCAACAATAGATAGACATCATAATCGAAATGCTTAATTAGACAATGGATAAGCACATGGCAATATGACATGAATGGAAGATGCTTGAATTTAATCATACCTTTATAAAACATAACATACGTGAAGGGAGTGACCATTTCTTAGTGCAGTCCAAGGACTATCACCCACTTGGAGAGACGCATGAGGTATGAACCCCTTCATGAGGTTGTTGAGGTACAAACCCTCCAATGGATTGATGGGTACAAACCCCTAACATGGTTTATGGTGTACAAACCCCCCAACAAGGTTGATGGGTACAAACCCCCAACATGGTTAATGGATAGTCGCACGCTACCACCCCTGGTGAATGGAGTACAAACCCGCGATAGGTTGATGAGTACAAACCCCCAGCAAGGTTGATGGATAATCGCACCCTACCACCCTGGGTGACCAGAGTACAAATACCCCGATAGGTTATCAAGGTACGAACCCCTTGACACGGTTACCCGGCACATAAACCTCGCGTAGTGCATGGTTGCAGGGTAACACTATATAAAAGAATATTATTTACACATTCATCCCTCTAATGGTTATCTAGTTATCATATACATACATATATTTCATCATCATTTCACCATCGTTCCCTACTAATTTCATCATCATATAACCATCAGATACATACATATAGTTCATCATCATTCTATCATCAGGTTATCATCATATAGTCATTCAACTCATAAGACAAGAATTGGGCCCTCAAATCCTCAATAAGCTATAACAGACATTTTATCAAACACTTAGAGGGTGTGCAGTGCTAGTGTGAAACCATGCAATTCAAGACTAAAATCATGCTAGAAAATTAAATGTAAAGCCTTCTATAGATATGTGTTATCTACCTCAAACAATATACATCACCACCCCTCGTCAAATCTTACAATAGATTTTAGATTCATACCCAAAACATGGTAAAACAGTCACAATTTCATAAATCCCAACATAGTATGGACTGATTTTCATAATATGTAAGACCTATGAGTAAATCAACTTTAAGTCATGCAATTTTAAGGAAAATAAAGCGTAGGTATCAAGGGTGAAAGGAACCCATGAAAGAAACCCGTATACCTTAGCTTTGGAGATGAACTTGATGAAGATACATTTCATCATCATTTCACCATCGTTCCCTCCTCATTTCATCATCATATAACCATCATATACATACATATATTTCATCATCATTCTATCATCAGTTCATCATCATATAGTCATTCAACTCATAAGACAAGAATTAGGCCCTCAAATCCTTAATAAGCTATAACAGACATTTTATCAAACACTTAGAGGGTGTGCAGTGCTAGTGTGAAACTATGCAATTCAAGACTGAAATCATGCTAGAAAATTCAATGTAAAGCCTTCTATAGATACGTGGTATCTACCTCAAACAACACACATCACCACCCCTCCTCAAATCTTACAATAGATTTTAGATTCATAGCCCAAAATATGGTAAAACGATCACAATTTCATAAATCCCAACATAGTATGGAGTGATTTTCATAATATGTAAGACCTATGAGTAAATCAACTTTAAATCATGCAATTTTGAGGAAAAGGAAGCTTAGGCATCAAGGGTGAAACGAACCCATATACCTTAGCTTTGGAGATGAACTTGATTAAGATTGGAGATGGAGACTTGAAGCTTGATTGCAATCCTTAAGATCCGGAAAGGGTTTTGAGTCTTGAGTTTAGGAGTAAAATATTTGGCTAAGTATTTGAATGAGTATTGGGAAATGTTTAGAATGATATGAGGGTGAAAAATAGCTAAGTATAGGTATTTAACATTTTTGAACACTTAGGCCCAAGACTTAAAAGTCTTGGACTGAAGTCAACACTTAGGCACTTTGGAAATTGCATTCTGGAAATCTCAAATTTTGATACGGTTGCTTTAGAATTAGGGTTAGACCCATCTCCCACTCTATTTGACTCGCTGAACAAGAATTTGAAGTCGGATTTTTGATATCATGCATGGATTTTCAGATGTATGGAAATTACAATTATGGACACTTTCGAGCACATTTTCGAGCACTTTTTAGGTCGTTTCAATATCTCCCCCTTGGGAACAGTCCTCCCCGAATTCAATGAAACATATACAAAGGATAGAAACATGACTATTTCAGCCTGCATAGAGATGCAACAATGCACTTAAACATCATTTCAAAAATCTCATCATAAGTGTAAAATCATCATAAACTTTTCAATTTAGACATGAAAATATGGAATGACATGAGGGTTGCACTTCAGATTTAAGATCATATAAAGGTCTTAGATGAATACCTTAGGCTTGAGTTGAGTGGAAAAGGTAAGTATATCGCTTTTGCATGTCCACTTCGGCCTATCAAGTAGCACTCACAACTTGTTGATTCCTCCAAAGTGCCTTAATGGAAGCAACCTCTTTGTTCCTCAATCTCTTCACTTGTCTATCCAAAATCTGAACTGGAACCTATTCATATGTCAAATTGTCTTCAACCACACCAACAACATCAAGAGGCATAATGGTATTCGGATCACCCACACGTTTCCTCAATGGACACATGAAACACCGGATGAATCAAATCCATTTCTTTAGGCAATTCCAACTCATAACCTACCTTGCCAACCCTTCTCATCACCCTATAAGGGCTCACATATCTTGGGCTCAACTTGCCCTTCTTACCAAAGCTGACCACACCTTTTATGGGTGACACCTTCAAATAAACCCAATAACCAACTTGAAATTCAAGACTCCTTCTCCACACATCGACATAGGTCTTTTGGAGACTTTGGGTCGTCTTCAACCTTTCTATAATCGTCCTAACCTTCTCAAGAGCCTTCATATCCAGATCTGGTCCCAACAAAGCTACCTCACCAACCTCAAACCAACTAACCAACTGGGTGATCTACAACGTCTCCCATAGAGAGCCTCAAATGGAGCCATACCGATACTAGAATGATAGCTATTATTGTAGGTAAACTCAATCAACAGAAAATGATCATCCCAACTACCTTTAAGCTCCAACACATATACTCTAGGCATATCCTCAAGGATTTGGATGGTCCTCTTGGCTTGGCCATCCGTTTGAGGATGGAAGGCCATAGAAAGCTTAACTCTAGTACCAAGACCTCTTTGGAAGGACATGCGAAAATGTGAGGTAAATTGAGCACCACGATCAGATATGATGGACAAACGAACCCCATGAAACCTTATAAAGTCATGAAGGTATAACCTTGCATAATCTTCAGCCCTATATGTGGTCCTAACTGGTAGGAAATAATCCAATTTCGTCATCCTATCAAACCACAATCCATATGGAATCAAAACCTTTTCTAGTCTTGGGCAACCCAACCACAAAATCCATATTTATCTCTTCCCACTTCCAAGTAGGAATCTCAATGTCTTGGGTTAGGACACACGAACTTTGATGTTTAGCTTTGACCTGTTGACAACTATGACAACCGAAAACGAATTTGACAATGTCCCTCTTCATGCCTCCCTACCAATACACATCTCTCAAATCTCTATACATTTTGGTGGAACCGAAGTGGATGGAATAAGAAGAATTATGGGCTCATAAAGGATTTTCTCCTACAAACCATCAACATAAGGCACACATAACCTACCTTGGTACCTAAAGTCACCATCTCCCCTTTGGGAGAAAATCTCCACTTTGCCCTTTTTCATCGAGGCCTTCAATTCAAGCAAGGAGAAGTCAAGATCTTGTTTTGCTATCATCTCATCAACCAAGGAAGACCTAGAACCATCAACAACAACAACACTATCATTACCAAACTCTTCCAATCTAATCCCTAATCTAGCCGATCAATGCACCTCCCTAGTCATCTCCTTATCACCACCATCAACATGAGCTAGGCTACCCATAGACACCCTACTCAAGGCATCCGCCACCATATTTGCCTTACCGAGATGGTAATACATACTCATATCGTAGTCCTTAAGAAGTTCTAGCCACCTTCTTTGTCTCAAGTTGAGATCTTTTTGAGTGTAGACAAATTGGAGGCTCTTATGATCAATGAATACATCAATATACACCCCATACAAATAATGTAGCCAAATTTTCAAAGAAAATACTGCGGTGGCCAATTCAAGATCATTAGTAGGTTAGTTCTTTCATGCTCTTTGAGTTGCCTAGAAGCATAGGCTATCACCTTACAATTTTTCATTAGCACAACCTAAACCAACTCTAGAAGCATCACAATACACCATAAATCCCTCAAGGCCATCCGATAGTGACAATATAGAAGAGGACATAAGCTGTCCTTTAAAGTATTGATGCTCCTCTCACATTCATCGGTCCACACAAACTTAACATTCTTCTGAATCAATTTTGTCATAGGGGAAGTTATAGAATAGAACCCATTCACAAACCTCCGATGGTAGCCCACTAAGACTAAGAAACTCTTAATATTCGACAGGGTCAATGGTATATACCAATTTCTAATCACATCAATCGCTTAAAGATCCACTTTTATACCATTGCTCGACACCACATGCCCTAAGAAAACAACCTCCTTCAACCAAAATTCACACTTTTCATATTTAGCTTATAATTTCTCCTCCCTCAATCTTTTCAACACAACCCTCAAGTGATCCCTTTGCTCCTCCTGACCATGAGAATAGATCAATATATCATCAACGAAGACCACAACAAAGGAACAAAGGTAGGGTTTAAAGACCATATCCATAAGGTCCACTAAGATGGTCGATGCATTGGTCAACCCAAAAGACATCACAACAAACTCATAATGCCCATATCTAGTCTAGAAGGCCATCTTAGGAATATCACAGTCCCTCATCTTTACTTGATGATACCCGGATCAAAGACCAATCTTAGAGAAATAGCTAGCCCCTTTCAATTTGTCAAAAAAATCATCAATCCTTGGAAGAGGATACCTATTCTGGATGGTAACCCTATTGAATTGTCGGTAGTCAATACACATCCTAAGGGACCTATCCTTCTTTTTCACAAACAACACTGGTGCACCCCAAGGTTATTGGCTAGGCCTAATGAATCCCTTCTCCAACAAGTCACTCAATTGCTCCTTTAACTCCTTCAACTCCGCCGGGGCCATGAGACAAGGGGGAGTAGAAATGGGTTGAGTATCGGGGAGGAGGTCTATACCAAAGTCTATTTCTCTTTCAAGAGAAACACCAGAAAGGTCATTTGAGTTCATCAAGAAACTCATTTACAATCGAAACTGAGTCTATGGGAAGGACTTTAGACTCTACATCCCTAACCCTTACAAGATGGTAAAGACACCCCTTAGAGATCAACTTACGGGCTTTAATGCAAGATATGTATCTACCCTTGACCACCACATCTTGACTCTCCCACTCAAGGATGGGTTTATTTGGGAATTGGACTCTACGAGTTGTACAATAAAAAAAGCATGGTATGCATGCAAATAATCCATCCCAAGAATAATATCAAAACAAACCATGTCTAACTCAATAATTTAACAAGGAAATTTTTTATGCAAGATACAAATAAGACAACTTCTATAGACTTTTCTAGCAACAATAGATGCACCAATAGGAAAAAGGCACTTCATATGACTCATGCAATAATTCGGGCTCAACATTGAACTTTTTGGCAACAAAAGGATTAACAAAAGAAAGAGCGGTACTCGTATCAATCAATGCATACACATCAAAATTAAAGATTTTCAACATACCGATAATGACATCGGGGACCTCATTCACCCGTTGCCTCTCACGCAAAGCATGAAATTGATTGTACCTTAGGGCACCATCTTGTTGGCCACCTCTCTCTAAAGGAACCACATTAGTGCCTTATAGACAAACCTCTTTTCCTTTGTTGCGATTTCGAGGGAATCCATCTTTATGTGACCCACCTCCCCATAACCAAAGCATGCATTATTATCTATCAAATACGGGACCTTATGAACCCTTCCACACCTAGGACACACCTCATTAGGATCCACAACACCAACACCTTGGGCTCTTGGAAAGTCATTGACAACCCTCTTTTAAAATGCATGAGAAGACCCTTGGCCCATATGGAACTTGCTACGCTTTTGGAACTTACCCTAAAAATGGGCCCTCTTGGCCTCACGACCCCTTCTCTTCCTCAATTTCTCCTCTTCCATTTGTTTGGCATAGGTCATCAAATGGGACAAGTCCATATAACCAATCAACATAGCAGACCAGCATTATTCACTCACTAAGTCGGAGACCCTCATCACGAAGTTTTTCATTCTCGACCTTGGGTCGGCAACCAAGTAAAGAGTAAACTTTGAACGTTGGTTAAACTTGAGGGCGTATTCCCTCACACTTATTGACCGTTGTCTCAAATTCATAAATGCCACCAATTTAGCTTCCCTAAGTTTAAGAGGGAAGAACAGGTTAAGGAAATCCACTTTGAGCTCTTCCCAAAGCACCACATGGTTGAATCCCTTCTCTTCTTTCCATTCATTGTACCATATTTGTACTACCCCTTTGAGTTGGTAAGACGTCAACTCCGCCTTTTCTTTCAGTCTCACACCCATAATATTCAATATCTTGTAGACCTCATCAATAAACTCTTGAGGGTCCTCATCAACCTTTGACCCATAGAATTCCAGGGGATTCATTGTCACGATGTCTCTCACCCCGAGAGGCTGGTGTAGGAGCATGAGGGGCTTGGGCCCCTTGATTGGCTTGAATAGCCACCCGTTGAGCAAGCAAAGTGAGAGCATCCCTAAGCTCTCCATTGGTTGGTTGCTCCTCGAGTGTGTGGGCTCGTCTCTCTCTCGTGTTAGGCATGATCTAGGATAGCAAAGAATAAGCATTAGGGTGGGAAAGCTTATTTTAAACTCTATAACACGACTAAGAACATGAAGAAGGGAAACAATTCCTAAATGTCTCATAGCCTCCTACTCATAGTTGTGGTGCACAATACAACCATGAATAACACTCTATTGATGTGGTGTGTTGGACTCTAAGGATCCAATAACCTAGTGCTTTGATATCAAGTTTTTCATGACCCAAGCCTAGGGCCTATCGTGACACAGTGCATAAGGAACCCGAAGGGACCCCATGCAAGCCTCTTAGCATGTAATTACATGTCCTTGGTCATGGAAGCAATAAAACATAACAAGAAGTAGAAAATCGGGGTAAACGGGACTGAGGGACAACTTCATAACATCAACATCAAGAGTCAAAAGGAGTCAAAACTCATAACATAGATACATAACATGTCTACAAACACCTCTACTATATGAGATAGACAAAGCAATCGGGATCATCCTCTCAGTCAATACATAAGTCAACCAGAGAGAGTCTTAATACATAGAAAGAGATCATAAGTAACATCCCTAGAATGGAGGACTCACCACAAGCTTGAGCAAGGTTGTACTAGCCATGTGGAGAAGGATGCTCAAGTGGGACTCTAGTTCCTACATGGTGACATCATGTAGGCATATAGTATGCATTAGTATATTTGAATATACTATCTATGTAGGATGCAATGCAACAATAGATAGGCATCATAATCGAAATGCTTAATTAAGAAAATGGATGAGCATATGGCAATATGAGATGAATAGAAGATGCTTGAATTGAATCATACTTTCATAGAACATAACATACGTGAAGGGAGTGACAATTTCTTAGTACAATCTAAGGCCTATCACCCGCTTGGAGAGGCGCATAAGGTACAAACCCCTTCATGAGGTTGTTAAGCTACAAACCCCCCAACAAATTGATGGGTAAAAACCCCCAACATGGTTGATGGAGTACAAACCCCCCAACAAGGTTGATGGGTACAATCCCCCAACTTGGTTGATGGATAGCCGCGCCCTACCACCCGTGGTGATCAGAAATCAAACCCCTCGATAGGTTGATGAGTACAAACCCTTAACAAGGTTGATGTATAGTCGTACCCTACCACCCGTGGTGACCGGAGTAGAAACACCCTGATATGTACATGGTACGAACCCCTTGACACGGTTACCAGGTGCACAAACCCCGAATAGGGCATGGTCACAAGTCAACACTATATAGAATATTATCATTTATACATCCATCCCTCTCATCCTCATCTAGTCATCATATACATACATACATTTTATCATCATTCTCTCCTCATTTCATCATCATATAACCGTCATACACATACGTACATTTCATCATCATTCTATTATCAGTTTATCATCATATGGTCATTCAACTAATAAGACAAGCATTGGGCCCTCAACTCCTCAATAAGCCATAACTGGATATTTTATCAAACACTTCGAGGGTTTGCAGTGCTAGTGTAAAACCACGCAATTCAAGTGTAAAATCATGCTAGAAAATTCAATGTAAATCCTTTTATAGATACTTGGTATCACCCTCCAGCAATATACATCACCACCCCTCCTCATATCTTATAATAGATCTTTGATTCATAGCCCCAAACTTGGTAAAACAATCACAATTTCATAAATCCCAATATTGTGTGGAGTGATTTTCATAATATGTAAGAGCCATGAGTAAATCAACTTTAAATCATATAATTTTGAAAAAAGGAAGCTTGGGCATCATGGATGAAAGGAACCCATAAAAGAAACCCACACATCTTAGCTTTGGAGATGAACTTAATGAAGATTAGAGATGGATACTTGAAGGTTTATTGCAATACTTAAGATCTGAAAAGAGTTTTGAGTCTTGAGTTTAGGAGTAAAATATTTGGCTAAGTATTTGAATGAGTATTGGGGAATGTTTAGAATGATAAGAGGGTGAAAAATGGCTAAGTATAGGTATTTTCACATTTGGGAATACTTAGGCCCAAGACTTAAAATTCACACCGAAGTAAAAAATAGACCAAAAATAATACAAGTGCGCACTTTGGCTTGTCGTGCTAGGGGTGTGAAAAGCTCTCTAGAAATTGCATTTTGAATATTTCAAATTTTGATACGGTTGCTCTAAAATCGGGGTTAGACGCATTTCCCACTCAATTTGAACCCTTGAACAAGAATATGAAGTCAAACTTTTGATATCACACATGAATTTTTAGATATATGAAAATTACAATTTCGGGCACTTCTAAGGCACATTTTCGGGAGCTTTTTTGGGTCATTTCATATTGTGAATCACAAGATTGAAAGTCACAATGAATCCACAAGTGTATTCTCCTCTCCAATATTTAGTCTCCAAGTATAAAACCCTAAAAAGTGCTCCAGTGATGTTTTCTCCTTTATTCTGTTGTACATATTTCATAAAATAACCTAATTATACTATTTATAGTATTTATAAACAAGTCCCAAAAAAATAAAAAAATTAGTTGGTGCACTCTACGATATGCAGTTATGACTCGTAATAGGGTTTTTGAGTCATGATCGGGATCTTGTCTTCAACTTCTTGAATCTTGGACTTCAATGTTACGAATCCTCTTTACGAGTCATAGTCTAATATACGACTCGTATCGCCTTCTCATAGACTGCATCATCATTATCTGGTCTTTCTGTAGAAATGTTCATGAAACCCCTATATACGACTCATAAAGTGATCTACGACTTGTATAGGGGTCTCGTATAGGTGAACTTCAAACTTTCATTCATCAATGGAAATCCCTACAAAACCCACTATATGACTCGTGGATGGCTCTACGACTTGTAGAGGGTCTCGTATGCCTTAAAAAACCAGAAAAGTCTGGAATATTCTCCAAAAGTTATGCCAACCTGCTTTCCTGCAAACACAAAAACATATAAAAACCACAAATGTCACATTGAGAACACACAAAATCCTAAGTTTTAGGCATCAAATGTGTTGTATTTTTACAGAACATCAATTATTAACTCTTACCTATTAGTCCCAGCACAACCTCCCCTTGGCGTAGTTTTGTTGATTAGAGGAGAACACATCAACCGAATCCTATTAATTAATCATTATTTCTATTCATTACTACCTTGGTCCAGTTAGTAACACTAGGCTGGTTCTAATTTTGGCCATCATCAGAAAACATTCAAAATGAAAAGAGTTAACTAATACATGTATGCACACTTTCCAAGAATTATGAATTATTCGATTTTACATTGTTAGTTCTTCATGGTTCCCAGAACTCTAGCTGTAGATTTAGCTACTCACGCTTCATGTAGGTGCAAGAATTATGAATTGGAAGAACATAATTGAAAACTTACACAATTGAATTATGAACAAGCAAATCCAACTTCAAAGAGAATCACAAGATTAAAGATGAAACTAAAGTATAAGTATTCTCAAAGACTCTCCAATGTAATCTTACTATTTTCTCTCTCTAATTAGAGAGTTCTCTAAGTACTATTCAAAAACTTATGAAAGATAACCTAAAGACCTATTTATAATAAGTAAAACACAAGTCCTAAACATACTAGGATAACTAGTCAGCACGTCTTAGGAAAGGGGTTTATGGGCCATATTACACTCCACAGTTCGTACTCGAGGTCTCATAGAGTTCTGCTGTAAATTTTGGCTTCAAGTTTACGACATCCTTCTATGACTCGTAAAGTATTTTATGATTGTAAAGGGGTTTCGTCTGATGAATCTTCAGAAAGTCTCAATCTCTGACCCTCAGGGCATAAACCATGGTCAATGACTTATAAATCACTCCACGACTCGTCTGCATGCTCGTAGAACCAACTTCAAAAAATAGCCCCCCACTGGAATTGTCCATGAAACCACTTCACAACTCGTGGAATGATCTACAACCCATAAAAGGTCTCATACTGCATCAAAAATCAGCAACTTCTGTATTTCTTCCCAAAATCAAGGCCAAACCTAAAATCCTGCAAATTAACATAAAACACATAAAACCAACTAACATCTTATTGAGAACATACATAATTCAAAGTTTTGTGCATCAAAAGTGATGTATTTTGACACGATATCAATACTCTCAATATAAAAGTATTGTTTGTCCTCAAGCGATAGACTCAATCTACATAGATTATACAATAGCACACAGACCTTAACCCAATGACATACATCACATCAATCCAAAATAAGATACCCACACCACATTTTCAAAAAGGAATGAGATAGCCATCTAGCAAACCAATACAGACTAGTGCATGTGACAACACAACTATGACAAGTAAGGTACTATCAACAATCCACAATCACTGAATAAGTCAAGTGCTAATAATGCAATGCAAGTTCCCTCACAGAAAGAAGTCCCATATTTGACACTCAATGATTTTTTCATGTAGAACCTTGGGACTAAGCAAAATCACTCACTCTTACAACAGATATTCATGCATTATCCCTATTACCATAGGCTTGCCCCTATACTCATGACTAAGACCTTCAACTACTTAGACTATGATCACTTTAGGACTTTCTAGACTTGTAATGTAGGCTTAAGGGACTTTGGTATGGTATTTTGGCTACATACTGATGAAAGGCCCTCCTTGACATTGCATTTTCCTACACTTTTGCCCTACCAACTCTGTTATTTTTACCCTATTCTCCCTTTCTCCTATTTCAAGCTTTTCTGGGTGCTTTCTTTATATTTTTCAGCCTTTTGCCTTGCTTTTACACTTCATTTTTCTTTTTAGCTCACAAAATAGGGCATCCTCATTTTTCTTGCACCCAGTACATGATTTTTCCCTTTTTCTCTGTATCACTAACTTCCCCCTCATTTATATGTTCCACCCTTACACTAGTCACCCTCAACTTAGGCTTTTGGCCTGAGTTGAGGTGTATAATATCCAACCTTAAAACCAGGGCCACCTATGGTAATACCCTCAACTTAGGTTTTTTGTCTTCAGTCAAGATGTATAATGTTTAAGGAAGGACCAAGGCTAACTTTAGGATTTTACAACTAAAAAGGCTAGGTTAATCAGGTGTTAGCAAACAATAGGTACATGTTAGGCTAAAACATTCAGAACGAGGGATATATTGCAATGTTGGTTGGTCATTTAGGCTAAATGGGCTATTAAGAACAGAGGCCTATGATCTTTTCGTAATCCAGTTAATCTACAGTCTAACTTAGAGTAACAGGGCAAGTTGTGATTTAGCATATGACACATGAATTTAACAAATTAAGCTCACATTCACATGTCACTGACTACATTATTAATAAAAGGCTCTCAAATCATTCTTTTCATCCCAATTTATTGTCACTTATCAGAAAAACATTGGCACACAGCTAAACATGCGTGGTATCTATCTACTAATTAAAAGTTTTGGTGTATCATTTTTCAAACAACATATAAAAATATGCTATATGCCACAGGTATTAGAAATATATGCTACAAATACTACTGAAACATCCTAAACATATCAGTTCAACAAAAAGTAAATATCCATGGGAAAAAAGAATACAACAAAGAAAAATCCAGGATAAAAAATTGGGGTAGTTATGGACCCAAGCTACTCAAACCTCACCGAGGCCCATAACTACCCACACCCCCATCGAAAAAGATGTGCATTATCCCCAATACACGCAATCAAAGAAAAGTAAAGCATAAGGAGTCAAAAATCATACATGGGCACCTAAGAGCCAGTATCTACCTTGGGTTGACTCCCAAGCAATGCCTGATATATTATCGCTGTATGAAAAGACAGCTTGAGTACTCAGACTTCCTCAAGATCCCATTCGTCCACAGTTTTTATCTTTTCCACGTTTTGAAAGTATGGCTTGAATCTTTGGTCATTTACCTTGAAAGTTCCTCCATTTCTTCTCTCCAACTAAATAGCCTCATGATCAATGACACATGCTACTCGAAAGGATCCCATCCATCTAGATATGATCTTCCCAGGGAACAAATTTAATCTTGAGTTATAGAGCAGTACCAAGTCCCCTAGTGTAAATTGATGATTTTCTATATGACAATGATGCTGTAGCTTCATTCTTTTTTTGTACAAGGCTAAGCTATCATATGACCAATTGAAAATCATCAAGCTCATTGAGTTGGCTCAGCGTAGAGTTTGCTATAGGGGTCTTGAATGTTGTCTGGTATGCCTATAATGCGTCATCTAGCTTTTGGGACTAATCTGTCCGGTTTGCATTTCACAATCTTGGATAGAATCTGTTTAATTTTCCTATTAGACACCTCTTCTTTCCCCCTCATCTTGCGATGATAAGGCATTGCCACCTGATGTTTCACCCTATACTTTTCAAGATCCATCTTAAAAAGCCTATTGTAGAAGTGAGAACCTCCATTGCTGATGATTGCCAAACCTTGAGAAGATTTTCTTTTTTTCAGAAATGCTGTGACAATTTTTGCCCTCATTGTTGGGTAGAGCTATAGACTCAACCCACTTCGATAAATAATCCACAACGACTAAGATGTACTTATTTTCATGCAAGCTAACAAAAGGTCTCATGAAATCTATCCCTCATACATCAATCAATCACCATAATGGGGTTTAGAGGGAGATTATGTTTGCGGGAAACACCACCTTCTCTTTGGCACTTATCACAAGCTTTGGCATAGTTATGGGCATCTTGGTGGATGGTGGGTAAATAATACCCACAGTGTAAGATCTTGTATGCTGTCCAAACTCCACTATGATGCCCACCCACCAATGACGAGTGATATGCCTCAGGTATGCACATCATCTCGATCTTAGGAACACAATGATGAATAATCCCATTTGCACATACATGAAACAAGTATGGACCATCCTAAATGAATTTCCTCAAATTAGACATGAACTTTCAATGCTAATGAATGTTCAAATCCGGTGGCACAATGTCACTCACCAAGTAGGTTGTATAGTCTGCAAATCATGGTATTAAGTCATGTGATGTTTCCAACACTCTCTCATCTAGAAACGAATCATTGATCTCCAATCCATCATCAAACTTTTTTATTGCCCCATATTCAAATCTAGAAAGGAGATCTGCAACCTGCTTTTCTATCTCTTTTCTGTTTATGACGTAGAAGTTGAACTCTTGAAGAAGGAGTACCCATCTCATCAACCTTGGTCTTATATCCTTCTTTTCCATAAATTATCTTAGCGCTGAGTGGTTAGAATGCGACCACTACTTTGGCTCCTAATATATATGACCTAAACTTCTCGAATGCAAAAACCACGATGAGTAACTCTTGCTCGGTGACAATGTAATTCTTCTGGGATATATTTAGGGTTTTGCTGGCATAGTATATGGGATGTAATATTTTCTCTTGGCGCTGTCCCAATACTACACCTAGTGTAACCCCATTTGCACCAGACATGATTTCAAAGGTCTTAGACCAGTTTAGAGCTACAATGATTGGGGATAAAATCAGCCTCTTCTTTAGCTTTTTTAAAGGCTTTGAGGCATGCATCTTCGAACAAAAACTTAGCATCCTTCTCCAACAACTTGCAGAATGGCCGTGCAATCTTAAAGAAATCTTTTATGAACCTCCAGCAAAATCCCACATGCTACAGGATACTCCTCACACCCATAATTGAGATGGGTGGGGAAAGTTCTCAATCATTTCCACTTTAGCTCTGTCGATCTCGATCCCTTTGCTGGATATTTTGTGTCCCAACACAATGCCCTCCTTCACCATGAAGTGAAACTTGTCCCAATTTAGTACCAGATGGCTTTCCTCGCATTTGCAAAACTATATGTGGGTGCTTCAAGCAGTCCTCAAATGAGTATCCAACTACACTAAATACATCCATGGAGACTTCAATAATGTCCTCCACTATCCCAGAGAAGATGGACATCATGCACCTCTGGAATGTTGCTGGGGCGTTACATAACCCGAATGACATCCTCTTAAATGCGAAGGTGCCAAAAAGGCATGTAAATATCATCTTGTCTTGATCCTCAGGAGCAATTGTGATCTGATTATAGCTTGAATATCTATCAAGAAAGCAATACTAGCCCTTTCCAGTTAGTCGAATCCAACATATGATCCATGAAAGACATAGGAAAGTGGTTTTTTCTATCGAAGCATAAAGTTTTCTGCAATCTTGACATACCCTCCAGCTAGTAACTAGATGCATCAGGATCAACTCATTGTTGGCATTTGGTACCACTGTAATTGTCACTTTCTTTAGAACACACCGAATCAGGCTTACTTATTCACTATCGATAATTGGATAGATCACTCTTGCATCTAATCATTGGATGATCTCATTGCATACAACCTCTTGCATAGGAGGGTTGAGGCACCTTTGGTGCTCAATACTTGGCTTATAGTCCTTAACCAATTAGATTTTGTGTGTGCATATCACGGGGATACCAATGATATTTGCAATTGTCTATCTAATAGCCTTCTTGAATGGTTTAAGCACCATGACAAGAGCGCTCACCTGCTCATCATTCAAATCCGCAGTAACTATAACTGGCAAAGTGTTGTTAGCTCCCAAGAATGCATACGTCAGATGTGCTAGAAGGGCCTTAAACTCTAATACTGGTGGCTCTTCTATGGAGGGCTTTGTGGATAGTGACTCCTAATTCTACAAATTGAGCCTAAGGCCACAAGAAATACCTAGACCACTCATTGTGTCCTCTTAATTTGGGATGCCATCACTATCAAAGTTCATCAAAACTGCTTAAAAAGTGTCAACACCCAATCTCACCTCAAGTGGTACTTCTAGTTTAGCTTTGTCAACAGTCTCAATAACAGACACCACTCTCAAATCATTCTCTTTCTTTGCCTGCTGACAAATGTCCAACACAACCTCATCTTTCCCAAATCTAAACTTGAGTTGGCCCTTCTCCATGTCCATCAAAGTGCGTCCAGTGGCTAAGAAGGGCCTCCCCAAGATGATAGACACTTCAAAGTCAACCTCGCAAACCAGGATCAAAAAGTTTGTAGGAAATATAAACTTTTCCACTTTAACCAACACATAATAGAGTATCCCTATAAGCTTTTTCACCATGTGATCTGCCATCAAAAATCGCATGCTCCTCGAAGTAGGGGCTCCCAGCCCTAGCTTCTTGAAGACTGCAAGAGGCATTAAATTAATGCTGGCAACTAGATCACATAGTGCCCTCGCAAACTCCACATCTCCAATGGTGCAGGGTATAGTGAAAGCATCGGGATATTCTCACTTCTGAATCAAGGACCTCGTAGTAATAGTACTGAAAAGCTGAAGCTCTTGGGAGAGCTCTTGGCTCATAGTGCACTTTTTAGGAACCAGGTCCTTCATGTACTTATATACCCTGACATTTTATCAATGCCTCAATGAGAGGGATAATGATAGAGAGTTGTTTCAACATAGAGAGAAAGTGCTTGAATTTGCCTTCCTCCTCCTTCTTTTTGATTCTCTGAGGGAAGAGAGAAGGAGGCCTAGGAACAGGCTTCAACTTTGTGGTGCATCACTAACTTCACTCACCCCATCTTTCCCACGATCATATCCTACATCTGTATCCTTGGCAGCAGTTGTCTCCCCTCAAACATCATCCTCATCAACTTGCATGGGAGGATCAATGGTGCTCTTGTCACCCCTAGTAGTAACTGCCATACACTACCCTTCATTCGTAGGATTCTAAATAGTGTTGCTAGGTAGTGTACCCTTATGATGCTGATTAAGTTGAGTCTACACTTGACCAAATTGTCATTCAAGCAGTTTGATAGCCATAGTGTGAGACTCAATTTTCTAATTAATATTGGAAATCTCAGATTTTACACCCCTTGGAGTCTTATCCTGTGTCTCAGCTTTCTTCAATAGATGGTCAAATATTTCCACAATTCTAGAACTACTTGCACCCATACCACAATTATGTAGTGGCACATAAGAACCATTTTTGAACCCATCTCTGCGACCCCAATCTGCATCTCTCTCTAGACACCGATTCCTATCATAATACCCTCTATGGTTATCCCTGTAAGCTCCATTTTTGTTGATGTTCTGACCTTGGTTTCTTTGATCTTGGCGCCAATAATCATGATTGAACCCTTGGGCATTGGTCTGGAAGTCCCTCGTCTAATCTGGAAGTCCCCCATTTGATCAGTAGTAAAACATGTGTCCTCATCATAGTAAGGCTTATCATAGATGGGTGTACGTGGTGGTTGATGAACCACTACATTGATTTACTCTTGGTTCTTCTTCATTATCACCTCTATCCTTGTGCGAGTTTGGGCAAGCTCTTGCATGATTTCTTTGTTGACCTTTGCTTGATTCGAACCAACACTAACAGTGCATGAATTGTTGGTGGATATTCCATCTCGTAGGCCCTATGCACGATTAGGTTTGACCACTTTCTCCAACTTCTCTGTGATCCTTGCAAATGGATAATCCAAAAACATGCCCTCATGATAGTGTCAGTAGAAGCCTGACTATTCATATCAAGGGCATGGTAGAGGATCTCCACCGAGGAATCATCAACTATCTTATGGTTTGGGACACTCCTTGAGAATTTCGTGAACTGCTCCCAAGTAGAGCTGATCTGATTACTAAGAAGTTTCTCAAAGTTGTTGATCTGATCCTTCAACTTGAGCTTCTTCGATCTAGGGGAGCACATTTCCAAAAAGGCCTTCTGCAGGTCTGCCCAATTGGTAATCAAACTCTATGGGAGCTCACATAGACATAATGGTGCATTGCCTGTAAGGGAGAGTGGGAATAGACGATATCCCATAACATCCATAGATAGATTCTATGTTCCTATCACACTCTTGCAGACGAATGTAATATTGTGTAGGTGGTTGTGAGGATCCTCCGATAATAAGCCCGCAAATAGCCTACGGTTCTGCAGCATCTGAAGCAACCCACTTAAGACTGTGAACTTTGTGTTTTCCAGTAGTGGTGGAAACACAATTGCTCCAGTCACCTCCATAGCCACAAGATTTAGCCTCAATTGGTTCCACTGATAAACCTTGGCATTAAAATGTTGTGGTTGTGGAGCAATTTCCTCCCGAGGAGGTGGGTTCTCAGGATCAGCATTTTCATTATCATTTCTATTTAGAGCTGCTTTGGCCATTTTATTGGCATTATCTTTGGCCATTCTCCTCAATGTTCAGCTTATCTCTAGGTCAAATGAAGTTAAGGGTCTACCTCGACTTCGTGCATTGGGCATACACTACAGTTACAATTTGCAAAGAAAATAAAAATAAAATGTAAAATGTGGGAAATAAGGATTTACACCCAAATCACTAGGAATTAACTAAGTCTAGCCATGTTTCCTAGCAACTGCGCCAAAATCTTGATTATCACCCAAGTTATACCTCCTTTTAGAGGATAAGGTTGTAGATATCAAGAAACAGAACCTAACCAAGGTTAGGATCGAACCCACAAAAAATACGTAGACCTAAGAGACTTCAATGATTGCAATTTGAGTAGTTAACCAACTTATTTCCCCAAAGGTAAGGGGTGTGTTGGTTTGTAATAATCAAGAAAAAATAAAACTAAACTAACTAACATAAGAGGGAAATGAATATATGGAGAGGAACTAGGGTATTGTGTTCCCCATGATTCTATAACTCAGTATCACCAGATAACCTAATTCTTTTCTACTGTGTAGCATGTAGGACAGTAAGTTAAGTTCATCAAACCCTTTGGTCAAAGGTGAGAGATGAATTTCACTGTGTGACTTGTCCTATCTCCATAGTATGCATTACTAACCCTTACCTATTAGTCCCAGTACAAACTCCCATTGGCCCAATTTGGTTGATTAAATGAGAACACATCAATTGAATCCTGTTAATTATTCTCTTTTTCTATTAATTACTACCTTGGTCCAGTAAGTAATACTAGGTGAGTTGTAATATTGGCCACCATTATAAAACACTCAAAATGAAGAGAGTTAATTAATACATGTATGCACGCTTTCCAATAATTATGAATTATCCTATTTTACCTTGTTAGTACTTCATGGTTTCCACAACCTTAGTTGTGGATTTAGCTACTCATGATTTGTGTAGATGCAAGAACTATGAATTGGAAGAACATAATTGAACTCTTATACAATTAAATTATGAACAAGCAAATCCAACTTCAAAGAGAATCACAAGATTAAAGATGAAATTAAAGTATAAGTGTTTTTCAAAGACTCTCCAATGTTATCTCACTATTTTCTCAGTCTAATTTCTAAGTTCTTTGAGTACTATTTGAAAACTTATGAAAAATAACTTAAAGATCTATTTATAATAAGTAAGATACAAGTCCTAAAGATAATAGGATAACTAGTCGACACGCCGCACGAAATGGGTTTATGGGCCTTATTGCATTTCATGGCCCATAATCAGGGTCTTGTATAGTGCTGCTGGGCCATATTGCATTCCATCAGCATGGTTAGTTTTGTTGACGCCCACCTCCTGATAGAGGGTTTTAGAGACAGGGCTATCAAGGTCGGGCGGTTTAGGTAGCTCTTTTAGCATCTGACAGTGGTGACAGGTCTAAGCCTACTCAAAAAGGTTGTGATAGCTCTCTAGGTTTATCCAGATGTGGTTGTTTCTAGGCATAGTCATCTCAGAGGCGAGACCCCAAAACTTGTTATGTTTGTGATGAGGTTGGGAACTTCACCAATCATTGTCCACATGGGTGTTTCCTACTCAGATTTTAAGGCCTTAGACTGTAGCCAGAGACACCTCTCATGGCTTGAGAGGTTGTACAAAAGGAGGGAGTGGTACAGAGAGAGGTGAAGCCCATGGAGGACTATAGACTAGTGGTGGTCATAGAATTTGGTATGCTATCTCAAATAGAGTTGAGGTAGAGGCTTCCAGTGTTGCACCATTCAACTTCAGTTTTATTTTGATCTAGGTGCAACAACTTGAATCTTGTGAGACCTTATCAATGCTTAAAATCAAGTTTCCAGAGGTTTGTGACCTGTGAAGTGCTTGTGTATGGCTTCATGTGGCTTAAGAAGGAGTTTTTGTATGGACAGTGAAACCATTAATGGAAATATCCTTAGTATAAAATTTTGCTAAGTCTCAGAAGACCCTTACAACAGACCCTTGTATAGTCTGTGGTCCTCTGTACGAGCCATGGTGCCTTACCATGAGATGCCTGCGCACGTTTTAGTGTTCACTTTATTAATGGCTTTCTCCTAATTTTAGTTATTTTTAAGGGCCATTTGTGGCTTTCTAACCAATCATAAAACCCTCACAAGAACTATTCTCCTTTGTCCTTGTTCAATTTCATTCATTACACTTAAAACTCTAGAAATTTTTTTCTTGTAAAAACTCCTTTCAAGTGTAACATTGAAGATTCAACTTGAGAATTCAAGTAGGGCGTTCTTCTCAAATCAATTTCTTCTTAATTCCTCTACTTATGTAAGGTATGTGGAATAGATTCATGATTCTTTCAAAACATGAAGATCCAAGGATTTCTTACTTCTTACTTTAATGAATTTCAAGCTTACTTTGAATATGAGCCTTTCAAATTAGTTTTAATTTGATTAGATTGAGATATGTCGTGTATTTAATTGATGTTTTTAAGGTGATTTAACACCTATCATGTGAATTTGTTGAGATTATGAAGGTTGGAATATGTATGTCCCTTTAAAAGTTAAATCTATGCGTGGGTAGTTTCAAGTATGCTTTAATCGATAATTTCTTCAAGGATTTGCTACTATTTCATTATATTATGATGATTTAATTATGAATTCCTACGTGCTCACTCTATTCTTTAATCTCTCATGGCATATGTATGCATGAACATTGATTTTCGTGAAATTTATGATGTGGGTCAAGATTTAATTATGATTATGACTATGTTTTCAAGAAAAGTATGATTGTGACAAGACATGTGATCACATTATGTCTATGATATGGCTCTCTGAACAATTATGCATGTTTACACCGCTATATACAAGAATAAGGAGCTATC
Source organism: Solanum clarkiae (assembly GCA_011800125.2). Classification (NCBI taxonomy): domain Eukaryota; kingdom Viridiplantae; phylum Streptophyta; class Magnoliopsida; order Solanales; family Solanaceae; genus Solanum; species Solanum clarkiae. Next base: position 33,572 of record JAABOM020058631.1, read on the forward strand.
CTATGCATGAAAGTATGATATGAAGTATGAATTGGCTTTTTAGCCCAAGTATGCATGACTATGATGTATGTTTGGCTTTTAAGTATGCATGAAAATGATTTGAAAGACTTATGCCTCTTTTTCAAGCATGTATATGTATATGTATTCTTGTGGGTTGTTGAGTTAGCATCGAATGGGATAGGAGGCGGGGGCACAACCTAAGGGGTCCTTATATAAAGTCTCCTTTCTCAATACTATGTGGCCAACATAAGTTTATGTTTGTGCCACTTTTTAGGAAATATTAGGTTTAGGATCTATCTATGGCAAGTAAGTCACCCCTTTGTCCATTGTGGGCAAGATGATAAAGTTCCAAGTTATAGATCACTTGGTCTTATGTTAGTTGAGGTCACAACCCCATTGTGTACAAAGTATTTTGGTGTTTATGCATCATTTTATGTTCCCTTGTCATATAACATTAATTGCAAGGTAATAAGTTCATATGTATTTGCATGCCCACATACTTTGTACATTAGAACATACTAATGCATAATCCTTTTCCTACATGATCTAACCATGTAGGGAACAAAGACGATCTTCATCCACCTTTTGATAGTTAGCTTGGATTATGAGACTTGCTAGTGGTGAATCCTTTGCTCCAAGGACAAAACCTACCTTTTATGCATAAATTTCCACTTATGTCTTTACTTTGAGGGTGAGCTCGGAACATGTCTTGGCCCCTGTCTTATTCTACGACTTAGAGGCATTATTGGACATCATGTAAACTCTATGTATGATTTTGTCATATGTTGTGCTATTTGCTTATGGAGAATATGATTATGTCTATCTCATATTGTCAATGTTATGATAATATGTTCATGGTGAGATGTGAAAATGTGGAAAGTCCTAAGTCCTTTCTATCCCCATACCGTGAGTTACACTTACCTACCCCTTAGTTCTTATATGCAATATGCTATGTGAATCCATGCAAATCTCATTCCTTTGACATCCCTATAGCATAAGTCATACTTACCCATCCCTTAGAACTATGTTCTTGTTGTTCAATTATGCACTTCTTAACTAATGACGTGTATATGTATGCTATGACGCTTATTTGGGGACCCTCAGGTTCCCATTCACCATGTTAACCTAGGGACTTCGGCTCAGGTTATGACAAGCTTGTTATCTGAGATAAAGGTTTTAAAATGATCCTTGGATTCCAATAGGTCGCGTCAAGTAGAGTCCTATTCATGGGTGTGAAGTGAATCATACCTATGGGTGGGAGGCTATAATGGTGTTTTAGGAATTGTCACACTTCTTCATTTCTAATGTCGTACTTCAGACCATGTCTTAAGACTTTCAAACTTTGATGATGCCCTTGATACCTTACATAAGATGCCTCCAACAAGAGCCCCTCTACCGAGGTAGGCCCTGATTAATGAGGACTAAGTTCCTCAAGAGCCTATAGGGGAGCCAGTTACTCAGGATGAATTCTGGTCTGCCTTTGCCATGATTGTCGAAGTGGTAACCAACAAGGTTAGGCAGGCCAATCCTCCTTCTCATGCCTCCATTCCAGTAAGAGATTTTTCCAGGTGAATCCTCTGGAGTTTTATGGGTCAAAAGTTTATGAAGATGCCCAAGACTACATTGATGAACTCTCTAAGGCGTTGACTATTATAGATGTACTTCAGAAGAGAAAGTTGAACTAGTTTCCTATCATTTGAAAGATGTGACTCAAGTGTGGCATAACCAATGGTTAATGGAGAAGGTTGATGATGATGAGGTCGGTTATTTAAGTTTGCCTTTCTGGATCATTTCTTTCCTCTTGAGCTTAGGGAGGCCAAAATGACAGAATTTATCAACCTCAAGCAGAGTGGTATGAGTGTGAAGGAATATTCCCTCCAATTTACAAAGCTCTCAAAGTATGCGCCTATGCTAGTGGTTGACCTTCATGGAAGAATGCACAAGTTTATTTCTGGGACCTCCGATTTGGTTGTGAAAGAATTTGGTATGGCTATACTTATTTAAGATATGTATGTCTATAGGTTTATGACTTATGCTGAGTGGATTGAAGGGGAGAAACTCAAAGAGAGGAGGGTGAATGATTCTAATAAGATCCATTATGATAGTGGGTTCTCCAACTATAGAAGTGGTGGTGAAATGGTCGCTTTCAACAGGGCCAAGGTTCAATGCAAGGTTGCCAATAGTAGAGTGCCTTCTCCCAAGGAACCTGTTAGAGGTGGGCTAATATATCATCAATGTGACAATTGTGGAAGAAGTCACATGGGTGCATGTCTAAAGTATTTAGGTGTTTGCTAAGAGTGTGGTGATATGGCCATAGGATTGTTAATTGTCCTAAAGTTCCCAATAAGTGTCAAGACCATATGGATCAAGGCGACCAGGTCAACAAAGAGTTTCACAAGGTGGTGCACCCAAAAACAACCAAAACTATGCCTCGCATGGTTATAGAAAGTAGAGGAGACTCCGAATATAGTGAATAGTATGTTAAAAGTCTTTGAATTTGATGCTTACGCTTGGCTTGATCCTGGTGTGCATTTGTCTTTTGTGACTCCTCTTTTGGCTTTTAAGTTTGGTTTGAGTGATGAAATTTTAAGGGAGGCACTAGCTGTCAATAGTACCATGGGTGAGTTTATTATTGTCCAAAGAGTCTATTAGGGTTATGCTGTCTTTGTCTTGCATAAAGTCCTTCCATGTAATCTCGTGGAATTTGAGATGTTTGATTTTGATATTATTCTTGGAATGGATTGATTGCATGCTTCATCTGCCTCTATCGACTGTAGAACCCAGAAAGTCAAATTTCAATTTTCGAGTGAGCCTGTTCTTGAATGGAAGGGTAGTGATTCTACTATCAAGGATCGGTTTATCTATTTTCTCAAAGAATATAAGATGATTTCAAAAGGGTGCACTACCATATTGTGAGGTTTAGAGATAAAATGTCTGAGTCACCTACTCTTTAGTCGGTTCTAGTAGTAAATGAGTTTTCAGATGTTTTTCACGAAGATTTGTCTAGTATTTCTTTCAAAAGGGAAATAGATTTTGGCATAGATCTCCTTCTCAATACTCAACCTATTTCTATTCCTCCTTATCATATGGCATCGGCTGAATTAAGGGAGTTAAAGGATAAGAGAAAGACTTGTTGGAGAAAGGCTTTATTAGACCAAGTATATCACCTTGGGGTGCCCAGTGTTATTCGTGATAAAGAAAGATAGGTCATTTCGGATATGCATTGACTATAGGCAATTGAATAAAGTCACCATCAAGAATAAATAATCACTACCAAGGATCGATGACTTGTTTCATAAATTTTAGGGAGCTACTCATTTCTCAAATACTGACCTCTATTTTGGTTATCATCAGTTGAGTGTAAAGGAGTGTGATATTCCTAAAACTGCTTTCAGAACTAGATATGGGAATTTTGAATTTGTGATGATGTTTTTTGGTTTGACCAGTGCTCCAGTTGTGTTTATGGACATTATGAATCGAGTGTTCAAGTCATTTCTTGGTAGTTTTGTGGTTGTCTTCATCGATGATGTTCTTATTTGTTCTAGAAGTGAGTAGAAGCACATGGATCACTAAGGTTGGTTCTTCAAACTTTGACGGATAAACAATTGATTTCCAAGTTCACTAAATGTGAGTTTTGGTTTGATGAAGTAGATTTTATTTTTCATATGGTATTCAGTGATGGCAGCAAGGTTTACCCAAAGAAGACTAGGGCTATGAAGAATTAGGCAAAACTATTGACTTCTTCGGATATTCAAAGTTTTCTTGGGTTTGCTTGTTATTATAGGAGGTTGTTAAAGGTTTCTCATCCATTGCATCTCCATTGACTAAGTTAACTGAAAAGAAGTCCAAGTTTATGTGGTCAAATGAGTATGAGAAGAGTTTTCGGACTTTGAAGGATCAGCTTATGTCGACTCTTGTATTGAATTTATTGAATGGCTTAGACGGGTTTGTGGTGTATTGTGATGCCTCTAGATTAGGGTTGGGTTATGTTCTCATGCAATATGGTAAGGTGATGGCTTATGCATTGAGGTAGTTGAAGGTGTATGAACAAAATTATCCGACTCATGACCTAGAGATGGTGGCCGTAGTGGTTTCTTTGAAGTTTTAGAGACATTATTTATATAGGGTTCATGTCGATGTGTTCCCCCATCACAAGAATTAACACTATCTGTTCACTCAAAGATATCTTAACTTGAGGCAAACAAGGTATTTGGAAATTCTTAAGGATTATGATAGAAGAGTTCGGTATCATCCCAGCAAGGCAAATATTATAGCTGATGCCCTTAGTAGGCTATCAATAGGTAGTGTTACCTAAGTTGATGAGGAAAAGAAAGAATTTGTCAAACAAAGATCATCACTTGGCTAGATTGGATGTTAGGTTAACTGACTCTAATGAAGGTGGCGTTCATGTTCAGAATTGAGCTGAGTCTTCTGTGGTTGTTGATGTCAAGGAAAAATAAGATTTAGATCCATCCTTGGTTGAGTTTAATAATATAGTTGTGGAAAAGAAGATAGAGGTTTTCTCCCAAGGGGGAGATGGTATGCTTTGGTATCAAGATCGATAGTATGTTTCAAATGATGGTCTTATAGAGGTGGTCATGAGTAAAACCCATAACTCTTATCATTTTATACATTCAGTATCTATGAAAATCTATTTGGACTTGAGGGAAGTGTATTTGTGGCATAGTATGAAGAAAGACATAGCCAAGTTTGTATCTAAATGTCCTAATTGTCAATAAGTCAAGGTAAAACATCAAATGCCCAGTGGTTTGGATAAAGATATTAAGATTCCTACTTGCATGTGGGAAGATGTGAATATGAATTTTATGGTTGGTTTGCCCTGTATCCGGAAGCTATTCGATTCTATATGTGTTATCATTGATAGGATGACTAATCAACTCATTTCCTACCTGTCAAGACTTCCTTTATTACCAAAGATTATGCAAGCTTGTATATCCAAGTTGGTTAGATTGCATAGTGTGCCTATGTATATCATATCAGATATTTTTTCCTAATTTATTTCTCACGTTTGGAAATTTCTTCAAAGAGAGCTTAGCTCCAAGGTAAAATTGAGAACAGCTTTGCATGCTCAAACTGATGGACAAGCAGAAAGGACAATTCACACTTTGGAAGATATGTTGAGTGCTTGTGAGTTGGAATTTAAGGTAATTGGGATGATTGTCTATCACTTATAAAGTTTTCCTAGCACAATAACTTTCATGTATGCATTGATATGGCACCATTTGAGGCTAAGTATATGAAAAGGTGTAGATTCCTAGTGTTATGGTTTGAGTTGGGTGAGATGGCATTGATTGGCCCGGATTTGGTGTTGAGGGGCTATGGAAAAGTTGAAGTTGGTTAGAGAAAGGTTGAAGACGGCTCAAAGTTTCCAAACTTCATATTCGGATGTTAGGAAGAGACATATTAAGCTTATTTTTGGTGATTGGGTGCATGTGAATGTTTCACCTATGAAGGGTGTAATGCGTTTCAACAAAAAGGGCCAGTTAAGACCCCGATATGTAGGTCCTTATGAGATACTTGAATGAATTGACAGGTGGCCTATTGATTGGATTTGCCTCTGGTTGAAATTTTGGATATGCAAGTAAAGAAGCTTCTCAACAAGGATGTGGCTTTGGTTGAAGTGATTTGGAGGAATCAACATATGGAATGTGCTACATAGAAGGTGGAGGCGGATATGATGAGATGATATCCCTATATCTTCCAATCTACTCAAGCCTAAGGTATTAGGTTCTTCCTATTCTCAATGGTCCTTATTCTGTCACTCTTATGTTTCTTGACAAAACATGCATATATGAGCACAAATATGCTTTAAAGGATGTTTTGACATGAGTTTTAATGATTTTACGATTTTCAAGAAATGAGTTATGCATTGTGCTCCCATGTTGAAATGTTTCATGTTTAAGTCAAGCCTTTCAAGCTAGTCCGTTTCTCATTCGAAGACGTATGTTCGCAATGGGGAGATGACGTAGGGAACCAGATCTTGTAAGACCTTATTGATGCTTAAAAATAAGTTTTCGAAGGTTTGTGACCGATGAGGTGCTTGTGTACAACTTAGTGTGGCTTAATAAGGAGTTTGAGGCTTGGTGGCCCTCCGTGGAACCTTCCATAAGTTGTGGTCCTCACCGTTGACTGTAGGAGGGGCTCTTGGTAGGTGCCCTAGCCTTCAATCCAAGAAACATTAGCTAGGGCAGCCACCAAGAGATCCTATACGAGTTATGCAGCCTACCACGAGCCATGGTGGAGTCTCTTGCAACATACCACGAGCTATAGTGGGGTGTTTCATGAATCCTTATCCCCAAAAAATGATTCTAAGTATAAATTAGTGTCTCCAAACTTAGGGCATTTATATAGACCAGTGCATGGTCAGTGAACCGTTGTATGGACCGTGTACCCATAAGTGGAAACATCCTTAGTCTTAAATATTGCTAAGCGTTAAAAAAGACCATTACCACGGACCCTTGTATGGTCCATGGTCCTCTATACAGGCTGTGGTGCCCTACTTTGAGATCCTTGGGCAATTTTTAGTGCTTGATTCATTTATTATTTTCTAATAATTTTGTTATTTTAAAGGGTCGTTTTTGACTTTCTAACCTATCCTAAACCCTTGAAAAGACCTATACTTCTCCAGGCTTATTCAATTTCATTCATTAAACTTAGAACTCTAGAAATTTCTCTCTTCTAGGAACTCCTTTCAAGTGTGACATTGAAGATTCAACTTGGGAATTCAAGGAGGGCCTTCTTCTCAAAAGGAATTCAAGAAGGGCCTTCTTCTCAAATTAACTTCTTATTTATTCTTATAGTTATCTAAGATATGTGCAATTGATTGATGATTACTTTCAATCATGAAGACATTATGAGTTTCTTCTTAATTTATGAATCTCAAGCTTAGTTTTAACATGAGTCTTTTATATTAGCATTGATTTGACTAAACTGAGATATGGGATGTATTTACTTGATACTTTTAAAGTGATTTCATCCCTATTATGTTAAATTGCATTGATATTATGAAGGTCGGAATCTGCATGTCCCCTTAAATTTTAATCTATGCATGGGTAATTTCAACTATGCTTTAATTGATGATTTCTTCAAGGATTTGCTACAATTTCATTATATTAACTATGAATTCCCAGTACCCATTTTATTCTTTCATCTCTCATGGCATATACATGCATGAACAATGATTTTCATCAAGTTTATGATGTGGGTCAAGACCTAAGTATGATTATGACTATGTTTTTCAAGACAAGTATGTCATGATATGACATGTGATCACATTATATCTATGATACGAATCATTGAGCAGTTATGGGTGTTTGCACCATTATATACAAGAGTAAAGAGCTATTCCTATGCATGAAAGTATGACATGAATTATGATTTGAATTTTTAGCCCAAATATGCATGATTATGAAGTATGTTTATCTTTTAAGCCTTAGTATGCATAAAAACAATTTGAAAGACTTATGTCTCTTTCTCAAGCATGTATGTGTATTCTATTCTCATGGGTTGTTCACTTTGCACCGAATGGGATTGGAGGTGGGGGATCAACCTAAGGGTCGTTATATAAAGTCTCCTTTCTCATAACTATGTGCCTAGCATAGATTTATGTTTACGACTCTCTTTAGGGATGATTATGTTTAGGATCTACCTTTAGCAAGTAGGTCACCTCTTTATCCATTGTGGGGAAGACGACTGAATTCCATGTTATAACTTACTTGGTCTTAAGTCAGTTGAGGTCACAACCCCACTATGTAAGAAGTATTTTGGCACTCATACATCATGGGTTTCGTGGCATATTGATATTATCTTCCTTCCTATACAATTCTTTCTATATATGTGCCCTTGTCATCTAATAAGTTCATATGCATTTTCTTGCCAGCATACTTAGTACATTAAAATGTACTTATGCACACTCTTTTGCCTATATGATCTAACCGTGTTAGGACCAGAGACTATCTTCATCCACCTCTTGATGGTTAACTTAGATTATGAGACTTTCTAGTGGTAAGTCGTTTTCTCCTAGGACAAGACCCATCTTCTATCCATTGATTATAATATTCCTACTTATGTCTTTACATTGAGGGTAAGCCCGGGACATGTCTTGGCCCTCCTCCTATTCTAGGACATAGAGGCATTGTTGGACATCATGTAAACTCCATGAATGGTTTTGTCATGTGTTATGCTATTTTCATATGGAGCATATGATTATGTCTATTTCATGTTGTTGATGTTATGATGATATGTTCATGAGGAGATGTGGAAATGTGGAAAGTCCTAAGTCCTTTCTATCCTCATAGCGTGAGTTATACTTACCCACCCCTTAGTTCTTATGTGTTATTTGATATGTTAATCCATGCAAATCTCTATTCTTATGACATTTTCGCAGCATGAGTCATACTTATTGGTCCCTTAAAAGTATGTCCTTACTGTTCAATTATGCGCTTTTGAAATGATGACATGTAGATGGATACTATGAGGCTTGTTCAAGGACTCTCGGGTTCCCATTCGCCATGTCACTCTAAAGCCCTAGGCCCGGGTTGTGACACCAGGCTTTACTTATTCCTACATGTCTGCATATTTTGCTTCGGATACTAATATTATAAGTAAGCATCTTGCTGAGCCTATATGTGTTTCCACACCGGTAGGTGAATCAATAGTGGTGAATCAGGTGTATCGGGGTTGTATTGTGACTTCTTCGAAGAGAGATACTATTGCTAACTTGATATTTTTAAATATGATGGATTTTGATGTGATATTGGCTATGGATCGGTTATCACCTCATCATGCTATTCCTGACTATCATGCAGAGGCAGTGACTACGTTGTCTTGCCCCGACTTGCCTCAGTTGTTATGGACTGGATAACCTAGCTCCTATCCTCAAGGTGTTATTTATTTTATGCATGCTTATTGGTTTATTGAGAAAGGATGCTTGGCATATATGGCTCATGTTTGGGCCTGTTCTCAGGAGCCAGCATCTTTTGAGACTACTAGGGTCATTAGAGAGTTTGTGGATGTATCCTAAATTGATTTTCCTAGTGTTCCTCCAGATTGTGCTATAGACTTTGCTATTGATGTAGAGCTAGGCACTAAGCACATATCTATCACTCTTTATGAAATAGCCCTGGCTGAATTAAAAGAGTTGAAGGAACAATTGGAAGATTTATTGAAGAAAGGCATTATTCATCAAGTGTATCTCCCTAGGGTAATCCTGTATTATTTGTAAAAAAGAAGGATGGAACTATGCGTATGTGTATTGACTATCATCAACTTAACAAAGAGACCATCAATAACAATATTCCTTGCCTCACATTAATGATCTTTTTGACCAATTATAGATGTCTCGGTATTCTCCAATATTGACTTGAGGTTCGATTATCATCAGTTGATAGTCTGGGAGTCTGACACCCCGAAGATAACTTTAGGATCCATTATGTGCATTATGAGTTTGTGGTTATGTCATTTGGGTTGACTAATGACCTAACGGTTTTATATAGTTTATAAACCAAGTGTTCAAGCCGTATTTGGACATCTTTGTGATTGTGTTCAAAGATGATATCATGGTTTATTCCAAGAGTGAGGTTGATCATGTCCAACACTTGAGAAGCATATTTAAGAGATTGAGGGAAGAGAGGTTGTATGCAAATTTATTAAAGTATGAGTTATGGATCGAGTTTGTTGCATTCCTGGAGCATGTGGTGACAAAGGATGGTATTAAGGTTGATCCAGCCATGGTGGAAGCTGTTCATGAGTGGGCTAGGCCTATATCTGTGACTAGATTCGGAGTTTCCTTTGTTTGGCAGGGTATTATCGACATTTTGTTTAGCGATTGTCCTCTACAACAGCCCCATTGACTAGGTTGAACTAGAAGGATGTGTCTTTCCAATGGTTGGATGACTGTGAGGTGTTCTTTCAAAAGCTCAAGGATTGAATGACTTTAGCACTCATTCTTGCTTTGCCTGAGGAGAGAGTGCCCTTTATGGAGTATTGTGATGCTTCTGGTATGGGTTTGGGTGGTTTATTGATGCAAAAAGGGAAGATGATAGCATATGCCTCTACACAGCTAAAGGTGCATGAGAGAAACTACCCTACCCATGACTTATAGTTTGTTGCAGGCTTGTTCATGTTGAAGGTATGGCGATATTTTCTGTATAGGGTGCATTGTGAGATCTTCACGGATCACTGGAGTCTCAAATACATCTTTTGTTAGCCTAATCTAAACATGAGACAACATAGGTGGTTAGAGTTGCTTAAAGACTATTATCTATATTCTATATCACCTCGGGAAGGCCAATATGGTGGAAGATGCTTTGAGTAGGAAGGCTACTAGTACAGGGAGTTTGGCATTCTTGAGGGCTGAGGAGAGGCCCTTAGCTTTGGAGGTTCGGTCTTTTGCTAGACAAATGGTTCATTTTAATATTTCTTCTCCTTAGAGTATTTTGGCCTTTGTTGAGACTAGATCTTCTTTATTTAATCAGATATGTGCTCATCAGTTTGAGGACCCCAGGTTGTGCATGATTCGTCACAAACTATTGAGAGGTGAAGCCAAGATAGTTATTATTGATTCTGACGGTGTTCTAAGGATAAATAGTAGAGTTTATGTGCCTAAGGTTGGGGATTAGGTGAGATTGATATTGGAGGAGGCCCATTGTGCTAGATATTCCATCCATCCAGGTGTGGCAAGGACATATGCATGTCTCATAGAGCTGATCTTCTGACCTCATCCCTCACTGGAATTTCTCACGAGACATCCTCTACGACTCATAAAATACTCTATGACCTGTAGAGGGTCTCATAAATTATCAAAAGCCAGATACTTCTACAATTTTGCCCCAAATCATGGCCAACCTGTAATCCTACAAATCTAAACATGAAAACACATAAAACCAACAAATATCGCATTGAGAACACACAAAATCCTAAGTTTTAAGCATCAAAAGTGCTGTATTTTGATAGCACATCAACACCCTCAACTTAGAATCATTGCTTGACCTCAAGCGATGACTCAATCTATATAGACAATACAGTAACACACAAACCTCAAATTAATGGCATGTATCACAAACAATTCACACTCAGATACCCACACCAACGTTTGAAAACCAAATCAGATAACTATTTAGCAAACCAAAGCATACTGATGCATGAGACAACATAACTATGACAAACAAGGGATTATCAACAGTCCATAATCAGTGAACAAGTAAAATACTAACAATGCAATGCAATGAAAATGCCTCACAGAAAGAAATCCCATATTTGACACTCAATGATGATTTCATATTTAACCTTAGAACTGTGCAAAAACACTCACTCTCACAAAATATATTCATGCATAATGACTAATACCATAGACTTGCCCCTATACTCATGACTCAAACCTTCAACTAACTGGAGTAGGATCACTTTAGGACTTTCTAGGCTTGTAACATAGGCTCAAGGGGCTTTTTTATGATATTTTAAGAAAATAGTGACTCAAGGACCTCCTTGAAACTGTATTTTTCTACACTTTTGCCCTACCAACTCTGTCACTTTCACCTTATTCTCTCTTTTCCTTATTCAAGCTTTTCCGAGTGCTTTCTTCTCATTTTTCAGCTTTTTGCCTTATTTTTACACTTCATTTTGCTTTTTAATTCAATCAAAGGCATCTTATATTTTTCTTGCACCTGGTACATGATTTTTCTTCTTTTTGTCCTCATTCCTAACTTGCCCCCTGATTTTTGTGCTTTTACCCTTACACCAACTACCCTTAATTTAGGCTTTTAGCCTATGTTGAAGTGCACAATATCTATCTTCCAAACCAAGGAAGCTTTTGTTAGCCACCCTCAACTTATACTTTTTGCCTCAATCAAGGTTCACAGTGCTCAAGGAAAGACCAGGGCCAATTTCAAAATTTTCACTAGGTAAGGCTAGGTTAATTCGGTATTCTGAATGAATTTGTACATGTAAGGCTCAAATATTTAGAACAAGGGATATATCATCATTTGGTTGGTTATTTTTAGACTAAAGTGGATTATTTTAGAACAAAGGCATAAGATCATTTCCTAATCCATTTAATCTACAATCTAACTTAAAGTAACAAGGGAAGTTTTGAATTAGCACAAAATACATGAATTTAGCAATAAGTTCACACACTTATGGAATTGCATACATTATCAACAAAAGACTCATAGATCATACTTCTCATCTCAATTTAGCCTTACTTATCAGAACAGGTATTGTTCAAACACCTAAACATGCATGGTTACTATCTAACTACTAATCAAAATTTTTGGTGTGTACCATTTTTTAAAACAAAACATAAAAACATGGTATATGCCATAAGTATTGGTATCATATGCTACAAATATTATCTAAGAATTCTAAGCGTGCCAGTTAAATAGAAATTAAATATCCACAGGGAAAAAGAACACAGGAAAGAAAACATCAGGATAAAAAATTTGGGTAGTTGTGGACCATAAGGTACTTAGACTCCACTGAGGCCCATAACTATCCTCATCCCATCGAAAAGGATGTGCATTGTCCCCAATGAACAGGATCAATCAAAAATAAAACATAAGGTGTCAAAAATATACCTAGGAGCCTAAGCACCAGTGTGTGGCTGAGTTTGGCCACCCTCTCCCTATGGAATAGTCTACTCAGTGGTGGTACTCTGTCTAAAGAGGCCAGCACCCCTCACCTGCTCCTTCTCTCGAGCTCGTCTGATCTCCCCATCATGCCTTGACTCTCTCAACACATGCTCAAGATCCTCCTGCTCTGTCCTCCTCACACATACTATCTATCCTCTGGATCCTTACCTGTTCAAGGTCATTTCTCGAGGGAAGAATGGATAGGCTCGTCGAGAGAAAATAAATCAAGCACCGACACTAGAGATATCACCTCTATTTGTGTGACTGGTACCGCAAGTGCTGCTATTGTATCAGCCCAGAGCTACTGGTTCTCCGAATGCAGGGCTGACAAATCTGAAGGTTGGGCCTCAGCCAATCTCTTTTAAACCCTCTTCTCAAAGGTGTCGATGTAGGCATTCACTGTAGAAGTACGATCCTTGATGGTAGTAGTAGTGAATGCCTGACTTTGACCCTTAGAGTCTGCGATAGCCTAGTGGACCCACGGCCTGATCTACTGAGTAAGCTGAGTTAACTAGGCCTCAACATGTGATAACCACTGCGCCATGCCTACATAGAAAGTGTAGACATGTAGACCATGCTCGCTGCAGGAGTCTGTGATGTATTGGCCTCTGGTGTAGTAGCAGCAACAATGGGCCCCCTCTTCTCATCTGCACCGTGTTGTAGGGGCCGTTCCTCAGTAGTAATAGCAGCAGTGGTGGCATCCATCTAACAACTCTCTGGCGGTGGCACTGGGCGAATATCTATGGCATAGGTCAGGGTTGTGCTCGCTAAAGTGCCACCGGGTTCTCATCAACCTTGATCAGGCTAGGCTCCAAAGTAGGGCCTCTATCAGCCAGTCCAGCTAGTGTAAAGTTTCCTACGTAAACTATAAAAAAAGCCTATAGATCAAACATGAGAATTGTTGGAAGTGGCCCTCTTTAATGCAGCCTCATGTATCTGCTCGGCGATGAGGCGAGCCCAGTCTATATCATAGCCAGCTAAGATGCCGGCACCTAAATCGCATAATCTAACATAAGAGTATTGTCTGTAAGTGTTGGTCGGATGCGTGATTGAACAATAGCCCATAAGAATTTGGCGGGAAAGCTAAGGATATCCTTTACAATAGGCTCCATGTGGGTGGTAACCCAAGCAAGTTCTGGACCCTGCTCTACGATATACCTGTCCACACATCTCATAAATATGGCTCGATGCTCAAGAACCTTTATGATAAGTGTGTTTCTATCCTACCCCAACCTTTAATTGAACTCCATTGTGGATCTAGTGTAACGATGCTCTTGACCAAAAAACATATGGTGGATAGTCTCCTATGATATGTCTACTCGCTGACTCCTCAATCGTGTCTCTATTAGTTTGGGCTGTGTGAGGCGTGTCTTTCCCTTGTGAAGAGTGAGCTGGGTGGTGGCTGCATAACATGCGTAGAACTCCCTCATTTTAGTTGGGGAGTACCGTCCAAGTAACTATAATTAGCCACTGAAGCCCATATCATATCATCGTGTCCTGGAGACTGGGGACACATCTAAGTTCTTCCGTAATAATTCTAGGTTCCTCATAAATGGAACAGGTCAGTTTGGCCTACTCTTTTGGATGTATGCCCTCTCTATAGATCTTATCCATGTCGTCGACACACCACCAAGTAGCAAAGGCGTCCAGTGCTGATGATGATGATGGTGCGACAGAGGACTCGACATCTGCTCCTTCCTTAGAGCCCTCCTCAGAATTGGACTCCTCTCTGGATGGATTCATCTATGGCATGCTTCTCCCGTCACTACCTCTATCTTCAGATAAGGAATGACTAGCAATTGAAGCCTGAGTCTGCCCATCTCTGGTGGCTGCTGTGGTACGTGGTACAAAAGCCTCTGGGTCCGACTGGGCATCAAGTATCTCCTGTGAACCACTCAACTGAGTGACCTACTCATCGTCTGAAGGCTCATCATTGAGCCTCCTCCTTATAGCCTCGATCTCTAAGCGTTTACCCTTTGGGGCCATCGTACCTGCAATATCAACACATACAATCCATGGTTAGCCCACAAATCAAGAATTGAAATGCAAAAATTCATCTCAGTACAGTTGCGGAAGGGCTTTACGGAAGCACTTTTATGAGTCGTAGTTTCAACTATGAGTCATAAAGAGCCTTTGTAAACCAGTGGTTCAAAATAATTTTTGTTACAAGAAAAGTCTACGAGACCAAATACGACTCGCAAAGTAGTTTATTAGTAGTAAACTGAGGTCATAGGAAATTCCAGTGAGTAATTAAATTCAGGTAGGGATCTACGAGACCAATCTATGAGTCGTAAAGTGACACATGACTCGTAGAAGGTCTCGTCTAATAGATATTCAGAAATATCAAGTTTCTGGAATTTTACATGTGAGGCAATTATGACTTGTAGATTGCTCTATGGGTCATAAAATCCAGTTGTGGATAAGAAATCTCAGTCACCTGAGTTTCTAAGTCCATCACATCTACCCCAAATGACATTTTCAACCAACTATGTATCAACATCGAAGCAAGAAAGCAACAACATGGTTTCAATCATAAAATGCTATCCCCCAACATATTTTTGGCATACACACCCATTGAAAATGATTATGCATGGATTATCCTATGGTTCCGAGCATTCCTATTTGACTTACACAAAATAACGTATCCATGCCATCACCCACCAATTCTACAAACGCAGTTCATTCAATATCATTCAAGAAAACATGGTAGATGGTTCAATAAGCGCAATAATTAACAATCACAAGGCCAAAATGCCCAATTCCGGTTTCAATTAATGAATTCAACCAAGGGCAGTGAAATTTGACATTACACAATTAAGATCAAGTAGGGTTTCATGTCTAAACATCATGCCCTATAAGATTTTCAAATCAGTCAATTAAAAGAAGGAAATTTAAGGGTTAAAACTAAACCAAACACTTGTAAGGAATTAAGATTAAGATGAAGAAATTGAAAGAGGTAACTAAGAAGCAAAGCCCTAGGGTTGCCGAAATCTCATAGAAAAAAGTGTCACGGTGGTCGAAATTAGAGGAGAAAGGAAATCTTGTGTTAGCTGGTCAATTTTAGGTCAAAAATGGGGTCAAAATAATTTGACCCATGATTTTATGCTTTACCTGGTTGTCTGAAAATTACTGGGTCTGGGTTTAAGAAACCTTGGTTACGAGTCAAAGATGGCTCTATGGCTCGTAAGTCATGGTTTCATAGTACTCTCTATACTTGGAAAAATTTGAAAAAACTCACTTGGGTCCATGAACCCAATTCACGACTCGTATTTTGATATATGAATTGTAAAGTTATCTCGTGGATTAGAGTGCATAATTTTCTGCTCACTGAAAATCTCTACGAGATAGGTACACATTGTAAACTGCTTTATGACACGTAGACCCGGTTGTAGAGAGTTAACCTGATACTCTTCTCAGCCAAATTTGTTGACTTAGTCATGTACCTACATACGCTTCATAAAAACACTGTTACCCTATATGTAACCAATCCATTGTCCAAATTTATAACCAAAACAAACAAGACAACTACTTAAGAATCCAAAAATGGGAAATACACCTATAATTATGCTACTATATCAAAACCTTAGGTTGCCTCCCAAGTAGTGCCTGATTTACTATTGCGGCACGACTTAGCCAAATTGGTTACTCAGACTTCACTAATTTCCCAAACAT
>JAABOM020058632.1:0-13688 GCA_011800125.2 Solanum clarkiae
ATGTATGTGACTATAGAATAACAGAAGGGTTTAAGATGCATATTCTTGTGGATAGTGATTCCTTGACCGTGTGGAGGAATATGCTTATAGCCTAGTAGAGGAAATTGACTCACAAATTTAGAGAGAGGACCTTGAGAGCTAAGGGGGAGATAATGATGTGAGGAATCGAAGTAGATCTTGAGTTTTTGGATTGTGATAGGTTGATCAAGATGAGATATAAATTCTTTTCGCCTCATATAGTCCTTATACTTCAGTTGAGGTAACATTCCATTCCCTTCGGATGTATGACTGTTCGTACCTATAGCTTAGTCCCATGCACATCATGTTGCTTCCTGATCATGCTGAGTTTTGAGGATGAGACGCGATGAATTCATTCATTAAACTTGATCTTACCCCCATGAATCCAAGAGTTTCTAGTCTCATGTTAAATGTGATGTGACTTGAGTTTTACACTATGCATAGTTCTATTAACACAGAATGAGACTTGATAGACGAGAGAGATTGTAATATATGAATATTCTTAGATGCGATTTCTCGATTGAATCGTGCTAATGATATTTCTTTCCAACCTCTTTGAGTAATCCAGCTTTCCAGTCTTGATAGAAGTGTTGATGATAGTAGAGAGGTGAAGGTTGATGAGAGAGAGTTTGAATTCTTGATTCTGATGTCATCTTATACATGCACTGACCTTTGGCTTGTTATTCCATTGTTGACGGTAGGATGTAAAGTATCAAGTTTTAGAGGTATGATCTTGTTTATTTTGCATGGGGAGATAGTAGTTTGAGGTTTTGCAAAAAGGGGGAAGTAATGAGTTTCTTCAGGTTCAAATTGTGATGTTGAGAGTAGTAGATTGAGGATGAGGGTAGATGAGGAGTGAGTGAGTGTATCCTTATTATGGTATTGGTGTTAAACTTGTGTCATGTAGGGATAGAGATAAGAAGGAGGAGGGAGGTCAAACCTTATGATGAACAGTAGATAGGTAAGAGTATGCTGGTATGACTTTGAGTGAGAACTCATTGAATGGTGGAGGTATTAGTGCTAAGTGGGCTTGAAAATTCTAAAATATAGTTGAATTGGTTAGAGTGATAGGCTTGAACTCGGGGTTATTGTTATATGAATATTGATGATAGACTAGTGAAGATTTTTTATGAGGAAGAGTAGTGAGGTAGTGAAGAGGACTAGTGATTTTTTTTAATGAAAGTCCTTGTAGAAGTTTAGAGTTGAATATTGAGGATTTATTTTGTATGAGTATAATCATCTAGGGAATGATGCCTTGAGGCTTAGAAGTATGCTTGAATGGAAGAGGAGGAGATGGTTAGATGGGAATTTGAGTAAGAGTTATAAGCTTAAGTTGAGGGAGTAGAGTTCCATGAAACGGAGTACAATTGAGATGAGGTTCTAAGCTTGAAAATTATATATAGAGTATTATGTATCGATGGTCCCATTCTCCATTAGAGTTAATGGCTTCCTTCCTGAGTTCGAAATGCTGATTGTCGAGGTATTCGAATGATTACAATTGACTGTGTTGTAACGTTCCATTCGTGCTTGATGGTGAAAATGTCTTAAAGAGTATCTTTACTCTTGATTGGAACTAATTTGTCTATTCTGAATGACGTGTGACTATCCAGATTAGTTGATTGAGTATTGAAAAGAGTCTTGATTGTTATTCGTACCTGACAATGAGAATTTGAAGGTAATGTCTTTACCCTTAACTAAATTGATTGTCTTTTCTTGAGTGGGTTGTCTATTCTTAAGTCTAAATAGGTATTGTTGATAGTGATGAGGAGTCGAAAGTTTGATTGAATGATGGAGTGTCAAGATGAATTCTGAGTCTATTCGCGCCTTGATATCCAACTTTACTCATCATTCGAGGTCGAATGATCCCAAGAGGGAGATAATATAACACTCTAATTTTTTTAAGCTAAGAATGAGTCATCTTTCATATGATATAGAATTTTAATTGAGGAATCTTATTGAGCATATATGTTAAAGTCAATTTCTTAGTATGGGAATAGAACTGGAGCTGATATGAGGTCGAGTTCTAATGTATGATTTTATAAACGTTAGGTGAACCAATAACTTGTAAGTTGTATATAGGTGCTAGGATCAATTCCTAAGTATTTAAAATATATTGGGTGTGATTTACAGTCATAAGGGATCTTTTACATCAAGCCAAATTCAAAGAATTTCTAGCAACTAAGTTTTCGTATGAGTCGATAGAACGATCAATTTCAAATGACCATATCTCCTAAATTATAATGCGTTGGATGACCCATAATATATCAAATCGAATATATTCAAATTAGCTTTCCAACGCATCTAATTTTGCGTTAATCGAAGTTAAAAGTAGAAAGTTATGACCATTTTAGTGGAGAGGTGCAGAGCTATCTGAAAGTCCGTGCCCGGAGCGCCTCGTGAACCCTCACTGGATGCGTTAATGACTTTTTTGTTTATAATTAGAGGGTATTTTTATCCTAAAACCTTTGGGGGTCTATTTAGGGTCCCAAAACATATAAAACATTAGTTTTCATGATCAAAACCCTCTCACTTCTCTCCTAAACATAAACATTTAAGAATCATCAAGAAAATCATCAAGTTAGGATTAGCTTCCAAGATTCCTCCTCAAGGTAAGTTATTCTTCATGAATTTCAATCTACCCAACCTGAATTTCTTCATCTATTCATGAAGCTCTAATAGGATTTTAAATCATAACCTAGGGTTTCAAGAAAATAAATTCAACAATCCCAAGAATGGATTTCTTAACTCTTTTTCTTCAAGAATTATGGTTCTTCATCAAGAACTCTAAAGAGTCTAAGTCAAGAATTCAAGAATTAAAGATAATACTTTCAATCAATGTCCTTCCAAGTTCTTTCACTTTAAAAGAACTGCGAAGATTGAGAATTTTCTCCAAGAAAGAGAAGAGAAAATCGCAAACTTTCCCCAAACTTCAACCAACGATTTCTCTCTCAATTTTGATCGGATTTGAGCGATTCAAAAGGCTAAATTATATATATTTATGAGGAGAACCCCATGGGATCTTCAGAAACTAACTTTGTTGCTTCATTTGAGGTAAAAATTGCAGATTTACTATTGCATTTTTAATGTATTTTGAAAATTTTAACATATGATTTCTTCCTCATGTTAGCTCCATTTTTAAATTGGTTTTGGCTGTTGAATTTCTTATCACTTGGGGAACATTTTCATGTAAAAATTTCTAGATTTCGATGATATTTTTCTGGCAATAAAATTTTTGGACCATTTTACCCTTTTCACCTGAATTAATTGATTTTAGTGTCGTTAGATTCATTATATAATTATGATGCTATATTTGAATAGATCTTGGTGAATTGGAGTGTCATAGAAAGGGAAAAGCTTCGAAATTGACGTGATTCGAGACTTTATATAAGGCAAGTGAATTTCTTAACCTTTGTTAAGTATATAGAATCTTGTGCTTCTTGTGTGAGTACTTGAGAATGATTTATGTAGGCCTTGATTGAAATATTTTGAATTGGGTAATTATCCTATGTTGATTTTGACTTGTGAATTAATGATGAAAGTTTATTATATATGAAATAGTGATTATTTGTTATTGATATCGAAGTGATACTTACTTTTAGATGTGAATGTGGTTAAAGTTGTGATGGTATTGAGATTGAGGATATGGCAACATTTATGTTATTGAGCTACCCATTCTTGATTTTGAGATATATGAATTTGCATAGGCATCTTGCATATTTTATTTCCATTAACGTGATTATTGTGTATTTTCTATGTGTTTGCTGTATGATCTAAGAAAAGAAATACAAAGCCGAAGGGAAATAATTCCGGCTAGTGAAAAAGAATGAGAATTAAAGAGATTATTATGATTCCAGGGTCGTGTCGCACACCGCGATGGTTACTATGATTCGAGGGATGTATTGCACGCTGCGACGGATACTATGATTCGAGGGTCGTGTCGCACGCCGCAACAGATACATGGTCCATATGTGTCCCCCATGGGTTCTGACTAAGGCATGTTTATGATCAGCGGATGTGTATCACTAGGACAGACATGCATCATTCTACGTTACATTGCATTGCATTGCATTACATCTCATTATCATTTATAAACGTGTGATGTTTTGTGAAACTTGTTATAGATGCACTTGATCCCTGGTGTGGTTGATATATAATAGTTGTTGTAGTTATTGAGCTATCTACTATGTACATTGTGAACTGTTATGCTGGACTGATTTTATGCAGGTTGTAGTTGTAGGGGTTTGGTTGGAGCGTTGGGGGTACCGGTATTCTATATTACTTAATTTTGTGTTTAGTAGTTCACTTGCTGAGTACCGTTGTTTGGTACTCACCCCCTTGCTACAACAATTTTGTAGGTTGCGAGCCTGAATTGTCGTGATACTCTCCACTTTTCCTTGTCCGAGACTTCCTGTAGAGATTGCGAGAGGTAGTTGTTTGCCGTCCCAGCTGACTTCTTACTCCTATTATATGATTTTGTTCTCTTCTAGAGACAATATCATTTGATACTTATGTTTCCTTTCGAATCTATTGTAATACATTAGAAGCTTGTGCACGTGACAATCATGTTTTGGGGGATTTTCATTAAGTTGACTTATCATCTGCAATTTAACACTCATTTTTATTATAATTCCACATTTTACTGTTATAGTGTGGTTGTAGGCTGACTTGTCTTGGTGGGATAAGATTAGTGCCATCACGCCTGAATTTTGGGTTGTGACAAATCTACTGCTCGTGGATGCGGATTGTAGATTGCCTTTTATGATAACTGATATCTATGTATAAGACTCTTTCTACAGCTCGTTATATGGAGTACGAGAGGTGTCTCATTGGACTACGAGTCATACACCTCACTGTCCTGCTAACACTTTTGAAATTCTAAACATTTTTCATGAACAAGTCTATGGGTCAAGGAATCAACAACGGGCCCCATCCTGTTAATCGTTGTTCCTATCTAGGAAAATGCTTCAACTCTGGATCAGAACCATGAATCTCCACCTAAGGCTCATTGGTCAGACCAGGCCCATAGGTTGTCTTGTACTTCACCAAAAAGATGCTAAACTTGGCAATCTTTAGAAAAATCTCCTGAATCCTATAATCTTATAAAAACACATCAAATCTACTAATATCAATTAAATAACACACAAAATTCTAAATTTAAAGTATTAAAAGTGTCGTAATTGGCGGTACATCAAACTTATGCACGAGTGTCATGCCCTAAGCTTAGGGGTTAAACATAACACGGCAAATAAAAACGTGAAAGGGATCTCAAAAAAGCCTCTTAAGCATTCATTGCACATCCTTGGTTTTGCGGAAGCGCAAAAAGAGAAATAAACGCATAACACATAATTTCTAAGGGGAAACGGCACTTTGGACTCACGCTATAGGGATGTCATTGGGAAGAGGATTTACATGAATCACATAGCAAATAACTCTAAGGGATGGATAAGTAGGACACACGCTATAGGGGAATTTAGGGACTTAGGATTTCCACAACATCTATCCACATACAACAAGCATTGAAGGGAAAAAGGGACTAAGGGAAGTCTTCACAATTACATAAATATAATAGGAGTCAAGCTTAATACATAACCATCCATATCAAATAACACCTCTAGTATGAGTATGGGGGCCAAGATATCTTCCGGGATCACCTCAAACAATAGATATCCATAAGTAAATAAGTCTTAATAAGCATGAAATGAAAGTGGAGGTTGTCCCCAATATGGAGGACTCACCAATAGCAATCTTTGAACCAATTATCTAGCCACGAGGAGAAAGATGAATAGGAGCTTTTGTCCCTACATAGTTAGATCATGCAGGCAAAAAATATACATTACTACTTGGAATGTACTAAGTATGCTGGGTGTAATGCAATAAGGAACATAAGCCATAATAATCAAGATACATAATCATAATCTATAGACATAAGCTCAGTATCGCATATATAATCAACGCTTAAGTTACAACACGCATGAAGATAGTCAAATTTGTATAATATACAATATATATGTGGGAGGTGACCCTAACTGACATATAAGACCAAGCGAGCTACTACTTGGAATCCCGATGTTCACTCCACACCGAATGAAGGAGTGGTCTACTTGCCAAGGTAAACAAGTGTGACCTCACATGGTGAGTAACATGACCTAGTTTGATCCACTAGTAAAGCCCATATAGAGAAATAATATAAACCTATGATAACACATAGTTAAAAGACCAAAACTTTATATAAGGACCATTTGGGTTGAGCCCCCACCTTAAGCCTCTTTCAGTACTAAGTCTAGTCCCACGGGATATTTGAAATAATCACAATGTAATCATAACTTGTATAACTTATAAAAATATGATAACATGTCATAAGTACCGACCTCTACACATGGGCATATACCTTATACTAGAGGTAAAAAAAACATGGCATAAACGCGACCCCTTCAAGTAGGCATTGCATGTCACATGAAGGTGGAGATTGTAGCATACATGACCCCTTCTAGTGAGATTTAGATAGTATCATGTGTGACCCCTTCATATAGACATGATTTACTCACAAGAGGGTAGAATATATAGCATAAGGACTCAACATTTTACTTGCAAATCATAGAAACTTTTCATGAGTTTAATACATGCTTGGAAACCTATAATTTGTCATAACATTCTTGTCTTGTAATTCATGCAATAATTATTCATTCACATAGAAATTTTGTCATGTAAATTTAGTCAAACATGCATTTCAAGAGTATAAGACAAGAGAGGAGTAAAATCAATTCATTTTAAAGTTATTCAAATCAACCCACCAATATTATAGTAAAACTCTTATCATTTAGAAATCATATTTTAAGACACATAGTGGAAAATAATTAGTTTGAATCGTTCTTAAACAACCCATTATAATAATATACATCATCTTCAAAAAACATGGACATGGGAACATTTATCAAGTAAAACCTAGTTAAGACTTCCTCAATACTCATATAGATTCATAAATTTCACATGATATTTTACTTCATGATAGTGCACAAAATAAACCATCACAGAATGCATAATTGTAATATAATATGTAAGAGTTCATAAAATACCCATAAAGATCTATAGATCTCATTTAGTTGTAGAAGAAGAATTGTTGGACTTGTGGAAAGAAAGGTTCCCACAATCAAACCCACATACCTTGGTGTGATTTTGGTGGAGGAGATCTAATTTGGAGATGGAGAACCCAAAACCCTTGCTTGCCCTCACATTTGAATGCATTGAGAGAGCTTGAGAGAGTTTTGAGATATAGAGTATTTTTGGAATGAGGAGGAATGAGGTGAATTAGGGTTGTATATGCTGATAAAGAGCATATAATAGGGGCAAAAATAATGTTGTATTGGGCTTAGGGTGAGAGGAAAGGGCTAGAATACCCTTTCTAAAAATGGCAGAACAATTCCACGAAAGCCCGTTTACGGGTCGTACTTCATTCCACGGCCTGTAGAGTGGGTCGTAGAAACTGGCAGCGTGACAATGCTTCACTAAAATGGGCACAAGGTCCCAACTCCAAATGAGGTGAAACCAGTTGCATTGGAAAGATAATTCAAAGAGCTTTAATTTGGTGGATTGTCTAGCATCTAATTCGATGTGTGCTAAGAGATATGATGATTTAAAGTTGACATATACACAAGATCATGCTAAAACTTAGGCGATTAGAATCGTTTACACTCAACTTGATGAGAGAGGGGCTTGGAATTGCATGAGGGGTCATGAAAATGTTAGATGAGGATGTTAAGGCTAAAAGTTGTAACTTCCCCTATAAAAATCACTGAGGACCACGAGACGCCATTTACGGGTCGTGATCTATTCTACGGGTCATAGATAGGGGTTTCGTCTGATAGCCTTTCAGTGACTTTTCTCTAATTCTCATTCCACGACACGGTCTACGACTTGTATAAGACTTTACAAGTCATCTGCTAATTCGTAGATTGAACTTCTGAAAGATCTCAAATTTTACCAAGTTTGACCATATTCCATGAAACCATATACGAGCCATAGTTCATTTTACGACTCATAAAACCCTCTCGTAAACACTGACAGTTTTCCAAAAATTTCCAAACCTTGTTTTCCTACATCTCTCATACCTCTCATAGGTGGGATCTTAAAATATCTCCAACTTGGAAACATTCGTCCCCGAATGTGCTAAAACAAGCTCTAAGGAATGGATTCATGTACCATATACCAAATGCATCATATAAAAAAATGCAAAACATGCACTATTTAAAATCTGTAAACCATGTCTCAAATAGCATTTACCATGCAACATCAAGATCACATAGCCACGCATAAATAACATGATAATGTCATGCAAGGAGAAGAGATTCTAAAATAGGAAGGATCTTAGTATCTCGAGCTTGATTAGAATAGAAGAGATAGGGGTATCGCTTTTTCATGTCTACCTTGTACTTAGGGGTATCGCTATTTCATGTCTACCTTGTCCTCCCTAGTAACAATATTGGCCTGTTGCTTCCCCCAAAAGGCTTTGACAGATGCTACACCTTTATCCCTCAACCTCTTTACTTGTCAATTCAATATTTCCACGGGAATTTCTTCATGTGTCAAGTTCTCCTCCTCAACGTCATTAACTTCCAAAGGCACTATGGATTTTAGGTCACCTATATACACTTCTTCAACATAAACACATAAAATATGGGGTGAACCAACTCCATCTCGTTAGGAAACTTATGTCCATAAGCTACCTTACCAACAACTTCCAACATTTTGCAAGGATCCAAACACCTTAAGCTCAATTTACCTTCTTGCCAAGACGAACAACACCATTCATGGGTGAGATATCGATTGCACCTAACCAATATATCTCCTTCAAACCTCTATTCATCTTTTTAGAGTTAGGAGTGGATGTAATAGGGTGAATTATGTGCCTCTTTCAAAAATTAAATCCTTCAAGCCATTATCATTTACTACGTTTTCAACTCTAACAAAGCGAGAGTCAAGGTCCTGCTTATATTTGACCTCTTCAATCAAAGAAGGGTTGGATCAATCTAGAACCACCATCACTCCATATTTTGTCCTCGTATAACCTAACTCCCGACTAATCCAAACAATGAACTTTCTATTTCTTGGGATTCACTTTGACTCCCTCACCTTACAACATGCGCAATGATTACAACTTCTTTTAATCATAATCCACATTTATCAAACATCGAAACAACTTTCCTTCCTTCAAGGTTTGCAACACTATCCTCAAAAGCCTCAAATGTTCCTCTTCACTTTGGGAATAGATCAAAATGTCATATACTAAAAAAATGCCATGGAAAGGTTTAAAGACCCTATTCGTGAGATCCATAAATATCACAGTTGCATTAGTTAAGCCGAAGGATATCACCACACACTCAAATGCCCATATCTTGTCCGAGAAGCCTTCTTGGGAAAGTCACACTCTCTCACCCTCATTTGGTGGTATCCAAACAAAGGTCAATCTTAGAAAAATGACTAGCCCCATGAAGTTGATCAAATAGGTCATCTATTCCTTGCAAGGGATACTTGTCCTTTCTCGTGACCTTATTGAGTTGTCAGCAGTAGATGCACATTCTAAATGAGCATCTCTTTTCCTTACAACCAATACTGGTGCACCCCAAGGTGACTTACTGGGCCTTATAAAATCTTCTCCAGTAAATCTTTCAATTGATCCTCTAGCTTCGTTAACTCTATCGGTGCCATACCATAAGGAGGAATGGAAATGAGTTGAGTATCAGGGAGAAGGTCTATACTAAAATCTATTTTCTTTTCGGAAGAAACACTAGGAAGCTCATCGAGAAGGACATCAAGAAACTGGTTGACCACTGAAATCGACTTAATAGGAGAGATTCTAGACTCAATGCCCCTAACCCTTACAAGATGGTAAATGCAACCTTTAGAAATCAATTTTCGGACCTTAAGACAATAGATGAATCTACCCTTCACTGCCACATTATGACCTTCCCACCTAAGGATGGGCTCATTAGGAATTTAGAACTTAACCTTGAGGTTTCTAAATCAATGGAAGCATGATATGCATGTAACCAGTTCATCCCAAGAATGATATCAAAATCTACTAGGTCAAGCTCAACAAAATCGTAAGGCAAGACTCTATGACATATGGACACAGGATAACCCCTATAGACTCTTCTAAAGATAATGGACTCACCAACGAGGGTAGACAACTCAAAGTGTTCACACAATAGTTTGGGGCACACATGAAATCTATTAGCAACAAATGGAGTAATGAAATAAAGAGTGGCATCTTGATCTAATAAAGCATACACATCATAATCATAAACCTTTAACATACCGGTGACAACATTAAGGACCTCATCCGCCTCTTGTCTCTCTTGATGATCATATAGTTGGTTTCCATATGAACCTTCTCCTTTGGTTTGGGCATCTTTTACTTGCCCTGCTGGAACCACTCGACTACGAAGACACCCTCTCTTACCTCTTGTAGCAACATGAGGACACTCGGAGATTTGGTGCCCCATTTTTCCACAACCAAAACAACCACCCAACCATCTCCGGCAAATGCCACCATGGTTCTTCCCACACTTACTACACTTAGGAAAAATAGCACCAACACCCTTGGCACCACCTTGTGCCTTTTGAGTTCCATGAGCACCATGTCCTTGAGGACGATCATCTTTACCCTTCCTTTGAGCATATGGATAATTAATAATTTTGTGGATGATCTTCCCACCCCAAAAGCATGCACCCATGTTTCTCAAACATGTGTCAAGACAATTTCTTCTACATTTTGGGCACGTAGGAGGATTTAGTGCTTCTTTACCACCAAACTTAACACATGGGAGCCTACCTTCAAATTGAGCCCTTTTTCTCCCTTTCTCGTAGGCTATAGGGCAATCTCTCACCTTATGCCGAAATACTGCCACACCTGAAACAACCCTCAGTGCCGGCCAAACACTTTTATTGATGCCTCTTGCCACACCCTTGACAAGTGGCAAAAGTGAGCCTTTCCTTTTTGTACTTAGGCACCGGTAAGCTATAAAAGATGAAGCACCATCAACTTTGGCCCTCTTAGCCTTCCTCTTCCTCCTCTTATCATTCAAAATCTCGAGGGCACCCGCCTTCTTGTTGAGCTGAGCGGTTACAACTTTGGCCCAATAGCCATAAAACATTACGAATCTTCGCATTTGATATACATTTTTAGGAAGCTGATCCTCAAGCGAGGGATGGTTACCATCTTGTCACCATTCGAAATAACTTGAGACATATTTTGAAATGTAATAGATAGGAATCAAAAATAAACCTTAGAGGATTTAGCTTTACCGCACAACATCGATCGTGAAGAAGTGATTTATTTCCTAAAATGCCTCATAGCCTCTTATTCATAGTTGTGGTGCACTTCACAACCATAAAGAAGACTCTACTCAATGCGCTATATTGGATTTTCGAGGACCATCTACAAACCTAGTACTCTGAAACCATATACGAGTCGTAGTCCATCTTAAGACTCGTAAAACCCTCTTGTAAACACTGACAATTTTCCAAAAAATTCCAAAGCTCGTTTTCTTGCATCTCTCATAACCCTCATAGGTGGGGTCTTACAATGAGTGTACCTTTTCAGCTTATGGAGGCCCAATTACATATAGTCAGTTGTACTTAGTTCTTGTCTTTATTTATTGCACTTGTGTGCATTTCGTTATTACTTTCCATTCTTTACCTTTGTTTCTGCGAAATTCTAACATTTCATATTACTTTTATTTAATTTTTTTGTCATTCAGCCTTTATTGCTTACTGGGTACTTGTTGTTTTGGTACTCATACTGCATTCCACATTTGATTTTGTGATGTAGGTCCAAGAACTAGCTACCAATGTTTACATCGAGCCTGCAACAACCTATTTTGGATGTGAGGGTGAGCACATGGGGTCCTGGATCATTATCTCTCTCCTTCTCATTTTTTTGATCCACTTTTGAGACTTGTACAGTTTTATCGATAACTTTGTACATGTGACTTTTAAATTCTGGGAGAGATCTTTACTTCTATATATGTGGTTTGCTTCCTGTTTATCTGTTGTTGTTCTTACTTAACTACTTTCATATGGTTACTATCCTTAAACTCATCACTTACTATTTCAGATTATGAGTTGATTTACCTATTGACGAATGATAGTATGTACCATCATGAGTCGAGAAATAGAGTCATGACAATTCCGAAGTTGAAATCATGTGAGCGGCAATGATGATAGTGTGAGGCTTGTCTTCTTCTCAACACTTTAACAATTGCAAGAAATGTTTCAATATTTAAGGACTTGAAAGTTGTGTTCTCCCATCAATATAATATAAACGCTTTTTCGAAAAGTAAAATTACTTTTTTTATTCACAATTATTTGTCACTAGAATTCAACATTGCATAATTTGAGGTTGACAAATCTATAACAAAAAATTATCTGTATAAAAAAAAAAAAAGAAGAGTAGATCTACATTGTTTTTTCTCTCTTTTTCCTTTCAAATAAAATTTGAGATTTACTATCACAGCAATTAACTAACATAATTGACATCCAAACAAAATAGTCAAAACCTTAAACAAGTTACATTACCTGAAAACTTACAACATTAGAGTCCGATTCATAGCCAAAACTTGATCTTGCTGCTATTCGTTTAATTAAATAAAAAAAAAATGGAACATCGAACCGTTATTTCTACAAAATGCCTTGGAAATTCATGTTAAGCAAACTCTATAACTTAGCTTGGATAACCAAAAAATCATGTTACTTTGTCTACTGCTACTTTACTGTATAATCATTGATGATTTGTTACGTCTGTCGTGACATAATCATTTGTCTCCAATCATTCTTTACCCATTATAGCTTTTCCGGTTCATTACACCTTGCTCCATTACTTGTCAAGATAGGTTTGGCGTAGTGAGTGACATGGACACATGGTGTCTTATTAAATTTGTGGTTGAAATTTAATTTGGTGTATTTCTACTATTGTGATTAAATTATTTATTAATGAAAAGATCAAAAGAAAAAATAAAGATTTGAGCTGAACGTCAGCATAGTGTTCGCTTACCAAGAAAGCAAAAGGCATCTCTTTATTTTTTATTTAATTATTTCAATTGATAAATTTAAGAGCGGAGCTATTTTAGAGCCAAATAAATTTGACGAACTAGAATCACTAACACATATTAAAATTTTGATTCCGAATCTAGATAAAAAAAAATAATAATTAATTTTTAATATTTGACAGTAAAAAGCATTGCAATAAATTATTTGAGAAATTCACTTATAATTTATTATTTAAAAGATAAAAAAACAAGATGATCAATATTTCGACCACTTAGTACCAATATTTACCCCTTATTTGGATGAATGTTATCCATTGTGTTGTATTGTCTTATTAGTTTAAATATAATATTTGTTTTGATTGTTACTTAAATTTTATTATATTGTATCGTTTGATTTCATCGTTAGTAACATAAAAAAGACTCATTTTGTATAACAATCGATTTGATGTGATTTCGTCGTTACTTTAATATATTTTTATTATTTTTTGTTTTATTTATTTATTTAATAATTTTACTTTATCATTTAGTCTATATTTTCATGGTATCTACTACATAACAACAACAACAACATACCCAGTATAATCCCACTAGTGGGGTCTGGGGAGGGTAGATTGTACGCAGACCTTA
>JAABOM020058633.1:0-13688 GCA_011800125.2 Solanum clarkiae
AATGATATTCTTGAAACAATAAAGAACTCCTAGAAAACATAAAGGTCAAGGATAATATCCTTGTGAATGCATTAATTTCAACAAATTCTTGCCACAATGTCTTCCTTAACTCTCCAGTGCTAAACCCATACACCACTGTGAGAAAACATTCTTCTCCTTCTCTAATGGTGATCACTTTGCAATGCAATATCTAAGCCTTTTTGACAAGACTTATGTTGTATATTTGTGTATTCCATAATAGTTATATCCTTTCATTGAGTGTCGTTTGAAAAAACGCTATCTAGGTAAAATGCTTGCACTTATTTTAGTAGCTTTCTGATCTTTGACTTTAGTCTCAACAAGTTCAACAATTTTGTTTTTCTTAACAAGTTTCGTACCTCATTCTGCATGTATCTCTTATTGACTCCTTTAACGTTCCAAAATAGCCAAGTCAAATGGATTGTGAAACTTTCCCTTTATC
Organism: Solanum clarkiae; assembly: GCA_011800125.2. Taxonomy (NCBI): domain Eukaryota; kingdom Viridiplantae; phylum Streptophyta; class Magnoliopsida; order Solanales; family Solanaceae; genus Solanum; species Solanum clarkiae. The sequence continues at coordinate 461 of JAABOM020058633.1, forward strand.
AAGAGGATATGGCTTGGTTCTCCCATTTCTCTTTGTACACTTGCAAATCTATTTCTCATTGGAATAATACTTAACATTGATTACTCAAGTTTAATTTTGGACTTTTGTCTTGTTTTATATGATACCATCTGATATGAGTATTCTAATTCAGTGTCCTCTATGATCATTTCTTTAGTTGGTTTTTGTGACTTCTCTTCAGTGGCAATAATATTTGATGATGTTGTGCATCACATACTGTCTCCCTCTTGTCTTTGTGGTGATTTTTTTATGTTGCCACTTTTGCTCTATGTGCTTGGGAATCTCCTTCCTTGACTTATGCATTTAATGCTTTTTTTGGTTCTTGGGGGAACATATGCCCAATAGTTCTGTAATCATAAGTGGAAGGTTTATCCACTAGGATCCATTATAATAACCTTATCTGGTAGCTTTCTAGAGATATTAATGTCACGCTCCGGAAGGATATCCTAAACATGGCCGGCATTCGGAGATAATTGCTAGTCCCCAAGCGAACCACTTGGCCTCATCACATTCTTAATCAACATCTATAATATCAGCGGAAGACTGAAGATGAATAAAGGTGGACAATCTCCAACAAAGATAATGATAACAAATCAACAGGACTAATGTAAAAGAAACTAGTCAGACAATATCCAAATCATCAATTCCATATCTTCTAGATGGTCACATGACAGGTCATGGCTACCCAAATCGAATAAAGTGCCAGCTCAAACTAGATGAAATCTAAATGAGTATCCTCCAAAAGTAAGAGAGGACTCACTAATCAACTGGATGTGATTAGATCCTCAACGATGCGCATGTGATGATATCTAACACCTGTCTCTGCATCATGAAAAGATGCAGGCCTAAATGGACGTCAGTACGTGGAATGTACAAGTATGTAAAATAGTTGAGTGGAAAGATATAGATAGAATAACAAAATTCAAAGATGCTCAATCAAAATGTCAAATGTTTATCTAAAGCATGAATAAAGAGTAGACAATGACCCATCAATACCAATCCAAATCAATTTGATCCAACCAAGTCAGAGTACTATCAGTATTGAACCTATCTGAGAGTTTCTCTTATCCGACAATAATCACTTATGAGCTAGTAATTGTACAACAATCTCGCTGATGTTGTCACAGCTGTTCAATACTTGCCAGGGTAAAGAACGAATCGATCCATAATGGATCCCAATCAACCGAGTCCTCTATTATTCAGGAACCTATCATGAGGAACATCCAACTTAATGGTTCCAATCCTCTCCTACGTTTGGAAATATAGTTAATGAGTTTGAGTTGGGCTTACTCTTACTCATTTTGATGCGCGATACTCCTCTCAAGACTCAATTCTCATAAGATAATCATAGCTCAATCAACTAGTCTCATTAGACATTTGTCAATTCATTATCACAATTAACTATCGACTCTTTGGTTACATTCTTTTAAGGTTCAGCTCTTGACTCATAGAATCTTTATCATGCATCATTCTAACTCATAACATTCAGGAAGCAAAAGTGAAGTTAAAGCATTTAGGAATTGCATAAGCTCTCTAGGCTCAAATCATATTCATGCATGCTCAATTAAATGGGATTTATAATAATAATAAGAATTCATATTAGGGTTCATGTAGTATGGCAAAATCATATATTATAAGTATCTAATTCATAAAAATAGTAATTTCATGTAAGACTATGTAGAATTACATTAGAATTTAAGGAAAACGTTAAAGAAACATGCATTGGAGACTCAACTCACTCACAATATCATCAATTCAGGGTATGGGGCACATGCAAGAACATAATCCATGTTTTAGTTAGGCTTACATACCTGGAAATAGAAGAACAATCAACTTCTCAAAGAATCTCTACTCACATACTTGGAATCCTAGCTTTTTCCCCTTCTTCAATGCTTTCTAGAATTTCTAAGTAGTTTTGATGAGTAATATGCTTAGGGTACTAAAAAGGGGTCTAAAATAATTCCAAGCCGTCATGGGTTTTAATTAAAATAATAAAAAAAGACAAAGTTACCCCTTAATAAAAACTGTCGAAGTGGACCACAAAACCCTTTTTACAACCCATGAAATATGTTACAGATCGTGGTCCTCTCTAATGAAAAGTAGATCAAAATGGTCAATTTCTGGTTCTCATTCTACAATTTATCAAACGACTTGGAGAACATATTACAAGTCATATTCCCTCTCATAGAACTTGGACCAAAATTTACAGGTTTCTGGATCTTGTTCCACGACTTGACAGATGACTCATAGAACTGGTTACAGGTCATGCTTTATCTCGTAGACTCCCTTATGTACTTAGCCAAAAATTTTCAACTCTAAAACACCTTTCACAACTTGGTTTACTGACTATACTCCAAACTATAGCTCGCAAACCCTCTCGTAGAACCAGGTCTGAGGACTTGTTTCACTTCAAAATTTTCTGTGGTATTATATTATCTCCCCCTTGGGATCATTTATCCTTGAATGAAGAGTAAGGATAGAGTCAAAGCACGAATAACAATCAACACTCTTCTGAATACTCAATCAACCAATCAAACTATCTACCAATCAACAATCTAGACAATTGTTATTCAGAATCAAGAAATGAACAAATCAACTCAAGCTAAGAGTAGGATATTCCTTTCAACATTCTCATCATTAGGCACAAATAGATGCGGGTATCTAGCTTCCATGTCCTCTTCAGGTTCCTATGTAGCCTCTTCAACGAATTCACTTCTCTACAACACTTTTACAAAAGCGACCTCCTTGGTTCTCAACTTGCGAACTTGACGATCAAGGATCTGGACAGGAATCTCCTTATAGCTCAAGCTATCTTTCACCCTAACGCTTTCGATAGGCACAACTAAGAATAGGTCCCCTAAACACTTCTTAAGCAAGAAATATGAAAGACTGGATACATAGCTGTCAGTTCTAATGGTAGCTTCAACTCATGAGCTACGTTTCCCACTTTTGTTATAATTTGTTAGGGACCAATGTATCACGGACTCAACTTTTCCTTCTTCCTGAATCTCATCATGCCCTTCATGGGTGACACTTTCAATTATACCCAATCGTTCACTTCGAACTCTAGGTCCCTTCTTCTAACATCAGTGTAGGACTTCTGACGACTTTATTGCAATTCTCAATCTTTCTTTGATAACATTTACATCTCCACAGCCTAGTGTATATCTGGCCCAATCAACCCTATTTCACCTGCCTCGATCCATTCAATTGGTGATCTACATCTTCTACTATAGAGGGCCTTATAAGGAGCCAGTTGGATGCTCGAATGGAAGTTATTGTTGTAGGCAAACTCAATTAAAGACAAGTGGTTGTTTCAATTACCTTCGAAGTCAATGACACAGGCCCTCAACATATCTTTCAAAGTCCGTATCGTTCGCTCTACCTGACCATCAGTCTGGGATGGAAGGCAGTGTTAAGGTTCACCTTTGAACCTAGCCCTTTCTGAAAGGACTTCTAGAATACTGAGATGATAGATAATGGGACTCCATACAGTCTGATAATCTCCTTTATGTACAGTAGGGCATAATCCTCTGTAGTTTCAGTTGTCTTTACTGCCAAGAAGTGAGCAGATCTAGTCATTTTGTCAACTATCACCCAAATTGAATCATGTTGTCTGCGAACCTCGGTAGACCGGTGATGAAGTCCATGTTGATCATCTCCCATTTTTACTCTGAAATACCAAAGTTTCGAGCTACTTCATAGGGCCTTTGATGCTCAATTTTCACTTGTTGGCAATTGGGGCATTTGGAGACAAACTCAGCATTGTCTTTCTTTATCCCACTTCACCAATAAGTTTCTCTCAAATGGTACATCTTAGTTGGCCCTGGGTGAATGGAATATCTAGAATTATGGGCCTTTTCCATGATCCTCTATCAAACACCATCAACATCTAGAACATACAATCTTCCTTAGTACCTCAATACTCCATCTCCCCCTTTGGCAAAAGTCATTACTTTCTGCTTATGTACATCTTCCTTTAATTGGAGTAAGATGAGATCTTGGTCTTGCTTCTCCTTTATCTTTACTACAGGGGATGATGTAGACCCATTATGCACAAGTATTCCTCCTTCACCAGATTCATCGAGTTGAACTCTCAATCGTGTCAGTTTGTGAACCTCTTTAGCCAACTCCCTTTTCTCTCTCTCGACATGGGCGTCGCTTCCCATAGACAACCTGCTAAGAGCATTAGCAACTATATTAGCTTTAACTGGATAGTAGAGGATGCTCATGTCATAGTCCTTAAGTAACTCAAGTCATCTCCTCTATGTCAGATTAAGCTCCTTCAGGTTAAAGACGTATTACATGCTCTTGTGGTTTGTGAATATATCTACATGTGCTCCATATAAGTTGTGGTGCAATAGTTTGAGAGCAAAATCCACCGCCGCCAACTCTAATTCATGAGTGGGATGATTCCTCTCATGCACTTTAAGTTGCCTAGAAGCATATGCAACAACTTTACCCTTCTTCATCAATACACATCCCAATCCCATTCTTGAGGCATCATAATAAATAACGAACCAGTCAGCTCCTTCGGGCAAGGTCAACACTGGGGCAGTAGTTAACCTCATTTTGAACTCTTGAAAACTCTTCTCACACTCATCAGACCATTGATACTTGACCTTTTTCTGAGTCATTTAGTCAACGATATGGATATGGAATAAAATCCTTCAACAAATCTACGGTAGTGACCAGCCAAACCTAAAAAAACTTCTTGTGTAAGTCATAGAGGTGGGTCTAGGCCAATTCTTGACAGCCTTAATCTTTTGAGTGTCCACTTGTATAACATCGCCTGAAATCACATGGCCTAGGAATGCCATAGATTTGACCCAAAACTCACACTTCGAAAACTTTGCATATGGCTTATTATCCTTGAACGTCTGCAAAGTGATTCTAAGGTGATTGACATGCTCCTCCTCATATCTGGAATACACCAAAATATCATCAATAAACACGATTACGAACAGGTCAAGATACTGTATGAATACTCTATTCATCAAATCCATGAAGGCTACAGGTGCATTTGTCAACCTAAAGGGCATCACCAAAAACTCAAAGTGACCATATCGGGTTCGAAAAGTCATCTTTGGGATGTCACATTCTCTCATTCTCAGTTGGTGATAGCCTGATCTAAGGTCTATCTTGGAGAAAATAGTGGCATCCTAAAGTTGATCGAACAAGTCATCAATCCTCAGAAAGGGATATTTGTTCTTAATGCTCACCTTATTCAATTGGTGATAATCTATATACATTCTGAGGGAACCATATATTTTTCGAATGAATAGGACAGGAACACCCTATTGGGAGACACTTTGCCAAATAAAGCCCTTTTCTAGCAAATCTTTCAGCTGTTCTTTCAACTCTGTCGGAGCCATTCTATATGCCGGAATAGAGATAGGCTGGGTGTTGGGAAGAACATCAATTCCGAAGTCAATCTCCGTATCGAGAGGGACTCTAAGCAGATTCTCAAAAAATACTTTAGACAACTCATTCACAATAGAAACAAACTCAAGGTTAAGGATTCGAAATGCCAAGGCTCAAAGACCTCTAGGACATGGAATAGTACTTTAAGGCTGTTCGTGCCTCTTTCTTTTGATGACTCGCATGAGATGGTAAATACATCCCTTTGAGATTAAATTTTTGGACTTAAGGTAGGAAATAAACTTACCCTTAGGCATAATAGAATCACCCTCTCACTCTATGATAGGCTCATTTGGAAACTGGAATTTGACAATTCGATTTCTACAATCAATAGAGGCATAACATGCATCAAGTTAGTCCATGCCAAGAATCACATCGAAGTTAATCATCTCTAACTCAATCAAATTAGCAAGAGTATCCTTATGATGGACAGACACCACACAGTCTCTATAGATTCTTTCAACTAGAATAGACTCAATGACCAGAGTAAAAACATCAAAGATTTCAAAAAGACACTCAAGAGTTCTATCAAATCTACTAGTCACATAAGGAGACACAAACAACAATGTGGCACCAGGATCTATCAAAACACAGCAAACAAGAGCAAAGACTCAAATCATACCCATCACAACATTTGGGGAGTTCTCTTGATCTTGGTGACTATCTATGGCATATAAACGGTTTATAGCTCTGCTTGCGCCTAACATAGCACCTTTCTGGTTTTCTCTAGCTGGTGGGGCTGGTGTAGAAGACTAGGCATTGGTAGCCCACCTTGAACAATCTCTCTGAAAGTGACCTATTTGGCTACACTTATAGCATGCATCACCTCCCTCACGGCACCTCCCCAAGTGTAGTTTACCGCACTTGACACATGGTGGCTTACCTTATGTGCCTAAAGTCACACTAGCCTGTGACTAAGACCCTTGGGCCCTGAAATTTTGAGGCCTCCGTTCATACCAATTTCTGGGTGTTGGTGCACTGGCAGATGAAGGTGTTGGCCCAGATTAAAACATGCTACCGTTCCCATTTCCTCTCCTCCCAACCTCATGGCTGGAGGTTTTAGCTCGCTTATTCTTGATCTCCTCCCTATCTTATTGTCTTTCCTCATCAGCCTGCTACACATAGAACATCAATCTGCCTATGTTAATGTCGCTCACAAGCATAGTTTCTCTCCCATATTTCTTTGGCCACTTGTTCAACCCATCAACATATAGACTTATCATGCTTCTCATATCCATAACCATCTCACAGCATAATGAGACAGCTATATGAACTTAAAACCATATTCCTTCACCGTCACAAAGACATGTTTCAAATTCAATAACTCTCTTACCTTGGCCTCCCTTAGCTCTCTCGAAAGGAAGTGCCACAAAAAAGCTTCCTAAAATATTGTCCAAGTCAGAACTAGGCCACCTTTTCCTCGGTTCTTCTTCCAATGGTCATGCCACAGCCTAGCAACACCCTTGAGCTGGTAGGCAGCCAACTCAACCCTATCAGCTTTAGTCACATGCATCACCTGGAACACTTTCTACAGTTCATCAATGTAGTTCTCAGGATCCTCAGTAGGCGTAGATCCTGTGATTTAGCCTCAAGAATTCCTGAACTTTGGATATGTCTTACGTATCCTGTCTACCCACTCTTGTCTAGCGACAGGTGTTGACATAGCCTGGGCCAAGGTCTGGAAGGCCTGGCGGAGCTCAACATTCGAGATGTCAGCCTGTGGTGGTTATTCAGGGACGGCTGGGGCTATGGACTCATCATGATTCTGGGGCTCAGGTTGGTTAACATTCTACCTAGATGGACACCCCCTTCATCTAACAGCTCTTCTTGGAGGCATGGTCGTAATTATGCAAACGTGTAACGCACGGATTAGGAGAGAGCTTTCATAGAGTTTAACTATATAGCACGAGTCAGAATACAAAAGAAATGTAACTCTTCCTAATGTCCTATAGGATCTGCTTATGAAATGTGGTGCACAACACACTCATAAACAAGACTGTCACGCCCCAAAGTCCGATAGGGCGGACTGGCACCTGTTGCCGATAAGGATCGAGAGAACCGACATATATCTCTGCGCTTTATTTACATATTTTAAGGAATTTCTATGTTTGGCATGTTTCTGAGAAGATAAACGGTAATAACAAGCTAAAAAAAATTTGTATTGCTAGGCTGTTTGGGCCACGGTGTCTAAAGTATGAGACATGACCACACATTAATTCACACAGTCTGCAAAGCCTATAGTCAAGAGAAAGTATCTACTAATGTTCGGGACAGGCCCCGTCTGAATTATCTATGTAATGCAAACATATAAACTCTTAACACACTCAAAACTCCGGAACAACCTGGAGTTGAGAAATAACAACTTAATATTCTTTACTCCTACTGGGGAGATCTTGTAGCACCTGTACCTGCGGCATGAAATGCAGGTCCCCGGACGGGACTCAGTACGAGATAATGTACTGAATATGTAAGGCAGAAAGTACTGTACATAGAATATAACTCAAATGAAACTATGTACTAATAGCGAATAAGAGACCACCTTTAATTATACTTTGGGATCGAGTACTTTATATTCTTTATATCACTTTACCTTTACTTTATCATTTGTACACATCATGTACTATAAATGACCAACCGATTAGTGGTGAACTGTATTGGGTTCGTCCCTCGCTAGGTTCTCCCTTAACCCGTGGGGATACCCCCCGTAATAAGATGTTTCCCTGGCTAGGTGATTGACCCACCCCTCGGGATATCGAGATTGTCCCTTTGCTAGGTTCTTCCTTAACCCCCTCGGGCTACCACCCGTGATAGGATCATCCCTTTGCTAGGTGTTACTTCCACCCCCTCGGGCTACCACCTATCAAAACTGTATACTTTATCTTTCAATTACCTTTAAGATTATTCTTTTAGTGGTCACAATAGTGGAGCTATAAGGCTGTATATGCAACATGTGCCATATAAATAATCATACAATACAATATTGAAATGAAGGGAGTATGTTACACAGACAATGGAATACATATGAGTTGAAGCAATTCATGAACTTTATTTAGAAACAAGAACTCATGTACTTAGTATCCATACATGTATATAAATTTGAAGGTAACTATATATATAAGAGCATATGAATATGTGGAAGAGTAGACATATGGTTGCTTGATATGTAGGAGTAGATAAATGCCTTTACTTACCAAGGGATGTATGTTTCATGCCAAATGATACGAAATCAAGTAACCTTACATACCTCGTTGTACGACCTCGTTACTACCTTGGAGTGGCTGTGGTTTCCCTCAAATATTTAGCTACTATAGATTAAGCAATAAGACTAGTATTAGCAGCAACACAACACTTCAAGACAGTCCAATATCATAAAAACGATCACTCGGATAGCAAGCTTTCAACTAATGATGCAAAGACTTTTCTTCAACCCGTTCACTTATAAATGTATTTTCTAACAACCATTCTTATGTATATATCATGTACATCTTATTTTCAGACTTTTAACAGTCCTAAAACAGCCCATAAAGTACAACTCATAACAATTCTTCACAACATACAAACAAGCGGCATAACGTTACATCCTTTCACCATACTTCAACATCAACAATTCCAAGCTTGTTTCAACTCTACAAAAATTATATCCAACATTTTTACACATATAACCAGTATTAAACTAGTCCAAGAATAGTCCAAAAATAGGTGAAGGTCGTGGAAAAACATATCATAATTTTCAACTTCCAAGTATCTTTTAAGAGTAAAATTACGACGTCGTAAAATAACTCATCTTTGTGGACTATAAAAGTGGTGCAACAACCTAATTACATGACTAACAACCTATATCTTGTTAAAACATAAGTCATACTTCATAATTCATCCAACAAGCTAAGAGAAAATCCTCTTGAACAACAAGAAACGTTCACAACAATACTTAGGACACAAGTTGTCCAGAATTTCCAGCATAACATAATAGCATATACGTCTTACTTTTCATGAAGAAACCATGCCAAATACACAACTTTAAGTGCTTACCTTTGCCTTCAAGGTTCAGGTTTTCTTCCAAGAGACTTAGAGGATTGTATTTTCAGCTTAGTAATGTGAAATAGATACAAGATGAGAGTGTTTTGGAAATCTGAAATATTGTTCAAATGTAATGACTTTAGGGGCTGCATTTGATCCGTTTTTACGGACTTTCTTGGCCACCTTTCTCTTTCAATTTTGGCCATACATTGCCACCTGTTAATACACTTGTGATATAGCAGCTGATCAGCTTGCTAAAGTGTCAAAAGTTAATAAGAATCTTTTGAAAAAAAATTGCACACTGGTTTTAAAAAAATAGAAAACTTGTTTGAATTGGCAATGGCTAGAGGGCTGCTCTTATCTCGTTTTAAAAGTCTTATTTGAACAACTTTCTCTTGATATTTTTCCCACACATTAACACTTGTTAAGACACTTGTTATGCAGAAGCTTACCCCTCATAATTGGGCTCAAATGGGTCACAAATTTGATGGACCTTGGCTGCCCATTTTCCAGCTTTCTTCTTAGTTGGTTTTTTTTTTTTGGTCCAAATGGCCAAGTTGTTTGTAGAGTACTTAGGACGTTTTTAAATTTTTCTTGGAATGAAAATAAGGTCTATTTATGATACTAAAACATAGCCCAAGGTTACAACCTTAACAAGGAATTTATTCATAATTGAACTTGAACAAATTCTGTATCGAGCCTCGTCTCCGTTTGGCTATCAATTATAAGTAGGTGACTTTCCTACTAAATTATTAAGTCATACAATAACCTCAATTATTTACTTAGTTTAAGGCTGATATATTCTCAATTTAACACCAACACATATATACCATTAACCCTCTTAGGCATTTAGAATCACATATCGCCCATTAACACGAGATTCAAGCACTTTCAAGAATTGATGCTAATTTGACCAAACCATAACATGATTCATTTCTATAGCATTAGTACATGTAAAATGTGGGGTGTCACATCCTCCCCCCCTTAGGAACATTCGTCCTCGAATGTAGCATAACTGGTTGTCTTGACGAAGTATAACCTTTATTTAAATAAATCTTTAACAATACACTAATTATTTAATCACACGTACCTATTAGTGTTCCAATTCTGCATGTTGGGCATCCTCTTTAGTTTCAAATAAATGAGGGTATTTTGACTTCATTGCGTCCTCGGCCTCCCAAGGCATCTCTTATGCTTGTTGATTTCTCCAAAGTACCTTCATTGAAGCTATTTCTTTATTCCTCAGCTTTCTAACCTGATGATACAGAATAGCAATAGGTACCTCTTCATAAGTGAGATCTTCTGTGACTTACACATCCTCTATAGGAGTGATACGAGATGGGTCACCCTATGCATTTTTGGACCATTAACACATGGAAAATTGGATGAACCATTGAAAGCTCTTGGGGTAGCTCTAGCTCATATGCAACCTGCCCGATCTTCTTAATAATCTTATATGGACCTATGTAACATGGGCTTAGCTTTCCTTTCTTACCAAACCTCATGACTCCTTTCATTGGAGACACCTTTAAAAATACCCAATCTCCTACTAAAAATTCTAGCTCTCTCCTCCTAGCATCTGCATAAGATTTATGACGACTTTGGGCTGTTTTTAGTCGCTGCTGTATTACCTTAACTTTTTCAAAGGCTTGCTGTACTAGATCTGGCCCAAGCAAGGTATTTTCTCCCACTTCAAACCATCCAATTGGCGACCCACACTTTCTTACAGAGCTTCATAAGGTGTCATCTTGATACTTGAATGGTAGCTATTATTATAGGCAAACTCAATAAGTGGCAAATGGTCTACCCAACTACCTTTAAGATCCAATGCAGAAGCTCGCAACATATCCTCCAGTGTCTGAATAGTTCGTTCTGCTTGACCGTCTGTTTGAGGGTGGAAAGCTATACTCAAATTCACTTAGGTACCTAAACTCCTTTGGAAAGATTTCCAAAACCTCGTAGTGAATTGAGTCCCTCGGTATGATATAATGGAGGTTGGGACTCCATGTAGCCTGACTATCTCTTTTAGGTACAACTTGCCATACTCCTCTGCTGTATAATCACTCCAGACAGGTAAGAAATGTGCTGATTTTGTGAGTCTGTCAACTATTACCCATATGGAGTCAAACTTCTGAAATAAGCGAGGCAAACCAGTAACAAAATCCATGTTAATTATATCCCACTTCCAGGTTGGAAGTTCTATACACTGCATATAACCTCCTGGCTTTTGGTGTTCTACTTTCACTTGCTGGCAATTTGGCCATTGAGCTACAAATTTTGCAAGGTGCTTTTTCACGCCTCCCCACCAAAACACTCCTTCCAGGTCATGGTACATCTTAGTCGATCTATGATGGATGGAATATCGGGAATGGTGGGCTTCTTCCATTATCCTTTTTCTTAATCCATCAATATCAGGCATACATAATCTATTTTGGCAGTAGAGTACTCCATTTTGTGTAAGGTCAAAGCCCTTTATCCTACCCTGACTCACCGTTTCCTTGTCGTAGAACAGGATCCTCGAACTGTTTTTCCTTCACCTCCATTACTAATGAAGATGTCGCTGCATTATATACAATAACCCCTTCCTTTGGAGTTTCAAGAAGGCGAACTCCCAAACTAGCTAGTTGTCATAGATCTTTAGCCACCCCTTCACTAACCGTGTCCTCACCACCAGTAGTCATAACTTCCTTACGACTCAGAGCATCCGATACCACATTTGCTTTCCCTGGATAGTATAGTATATCAACATCATACTCCTTTATCAGCTCCAACCATCTCCGTTGCCTTAAGTTTAAATCTTTCTGCGTAAATATGTATTGCAAGCTTTTATGATCCGTATATATGTCAACATGAACCCCATACAAATAGTGGCGCCATATTTTCAAAGAAAATACAACTGCTGCTAGCTCAAGATCATGATTTGGGTAATTCTTCTCATGTGGTCATAGTTGTCTAGATGCATAAGCAATTACCCTACCATGTTGTGTCAGAACACACCCTAAGCCAACTCCTGAAGCATCACAATACACTGCATACCCCTCAGTGCCCTCTGGAAGTACTAGCTTATTTTTCAGTTCCTGGAAGCTCCTTTCACATGCATCATTTCATTAGAACTTGGTTACCTTATATGTCAGCTTTGTTAAAGGTGCAGAAATGGAAGAAAAACCTTCATCAAACCTTCTGTAATAACCTGCCAAACCTAGGAAGCTCCGAACTTCCATGGACATTGTTGGCTTTGGCCAATCTTTCATAGCATCTATCTTTTGTGAATCAACTCTTATTCCCTCCTCAGACACAATATGACCCAAGAATGTCACTGATTTTAGCCAAAATTCACATTTAGAAAATTTGGCATATAACTGTAGATCACGAAGAACCTGCAGCACTTGTTGTAAGTGATTTGCATGGTCCTTTTGTGACCTTGAGTATACCAAAATGTCATCTATAAATATAATCACGAACACATCCAAGAACGGTTTAAATACCCGATTCATCAGATCCATAAAAACTGTTGATGCATTTGTTAGCCCAAATGACATAACAAGAAATTCAAAGTGATCGTACCATGTTCTGAAAGCAGTCTTAGGGATATCTTCCTCCTTCACCCTCACCTGGTGATACCCCGATCTCAAATCAATTTTTGAAAAGCACCTGGCACCCTGTAACTGAATAAATAAATCATCAATCCTGGGGAAGGGGTATTTGTTCTTAATGGTCACCCTATTCAATTGTCGATAGTCGATACACATTCTCAAGGTGCCATCTTTCTTGC
>JAABOM020058634.1:0-13688 GCA_011800125.2 Solanum clarkiae
AATTGAGTTTAGACTGATTCTCGATTTTCGAATAATTTTTAATTTTATTTTAAAGCCGGTCATTTTTCGGCATAACAATACTTAAAAGAATATTCTTGCTCAAAGTATTACTTTCTTATCTTTGGGACTTAGCGCAACTTAAAATTCTCTTAACTTTTCTCAAAACTGTCTAAAATCATATACTTCATGCTTCACTATTCATAAAATAGTTATACTAATATTTGTCTTGAGTTTAAAGCAAGATATCAAGATTCATAAATTTTTGTAATAACTTTGGGGTTTAACTAGTTTAACAATTAAAAGTAGTATCTCAACTTAAGACCCAATTTAGTAGAAGATTTTAGTAAATCTCATGTTTTTCGTCAAAAACTCATTAAATCATGCATCATCTCATCAAAATATATTCCCCCAACATGTAACTCTTTGTACTCAATAAAATAAATATATAATATTAGTTTTAATTACTCTTTTATCAATGCATGGAAAAGTCATCATCTTCACTAGAACATGTAAAACCTTTATTCAAAATATTTATTTAATGCATGAAAAATCATCAATCTCAAAATTAAACAATATATAGGAAAGTCATGATCATCAACTTCCTTATGTTTCATGGGAAAGTATCCATGAACAAAAATTCCAACAATATACATATATAATAATAATTATTATAATCTCAGTGCATAAATATATCTAACTCAATGGCAGAGAAATTAAATCATTTAGAATTCAAGAATTTGGGTAAAACTCTAGTTGAACTCAATTGTGGAAAATAAACATGTGTGGCGCGTGGATGAACTCAGTCCAACGCTATGTGTAGCCTTAGATGTCTGAAAAGTTGATATTACCATTGAAATTTGACGAGTACTCGCTTGATTGGAGAAAATCCTCAATCTTAGTAGTTCTTTTAAAGTAAAAGAACCTTCCAAGGAAATCTCTTTGATTCTTGAGCTCTTAGCTTAGAATCTTTAGAGTTCTTGATGAAGAACCTACATTCTTGAAAAAGAAGAATCAAGAAATCCTTTGTTGGGATTCTTGAATTCGTCTTTCTTGAAACCCTAGGTTATGATTTAATATTCTATTAGAGATTCATGAATAGATAAAGAAATTTAGGTTGAGTAGCTTGAAATTCATGAGGAATAACTTACCTTGAGGAGGAATCTTTGGAGCTAATCCTAACTTGATGACTTTCTTGATGATTTTTGAACGCTTATGTTTAGGAGTAAAGGAGAGGATTTTTGATTATGAAAACTGACGTTTTTGATGTTTTAGGACCTTAAATAGACCCCCAAAGATTTTAGGATAAAATACCCTCAAAATATAAAGAAAAAAACGTCATTAACTTATTCAGTAAGGGTCAGTGTTAGGTCCGCGCCGCGCTCCGCGGACCTTTAGATAGCTCTGTGCTCCTTCACTTAAATGGTCATAATTTTTTACTCCGAACTTTGGTTAAGGCAAAATTAGATGCATTGAAAATTTTAATTCAAATATCTTTGATTTGATATATTATAGGTCACCTAACTCATTATACTTTAGGAGATATGGTCATTTGAAGTTGACTCTTCTATCGACTCATATGAAAACTTAGTTGCTAGAAATTCTTTGGACTTGGCTTGATATAAAAGATCCTTTATGACTCTAAATCACATCTAATATACTTTAAATACTTAGGAATTAATCCTAGAATGTATATACAACCTAAAAGTAACTGGACTATCTAATTTTTATAAAATCTTACATTAAAACTCAAACGCTAAGAAAGTTTCTAGCGTAACTTCCTTCTAGAGGGTTCGTGTAACCTTAGATCATCTCCAATCCTATTCTCACATTAAGAAATTAACTTTAATACTTATACTCAATTAAGAATCATTAACTAAAATCATATATCATATGAAGGATGGCTCAGTCTCAGCTAAAAAAAAGGGTGTTACATTAACATCATTTTTTTCATTTGGTCTTTTTACCTTTTTTTATTTTTTTAACATAAAAAAATTTAATATACAAATTTTCTTGTTGCTCTTTTTTTAAAAATGAATATAAATGTCATTTTATTATATCTTGTTTATTTTTTGTTTATCAAGGTTGGAATGTATGATAAATAAATACCGACATCGATACATTACATAATTATTTATACAATATTGATACACGATTATGCACCATTTATATGATGTCGATACATTCTATACCTATTTATACAATATCGACACACATTTGTATACAATTTATACAATATCGATACACGTTTACAAATTATGTATATAATATTGATGCATGCTTATGCATAATTTATATAATGCCAATACAGTACATAACTATCCATCCAATATTGATGCACATTTATACACATGTACACACAATCGATACATGAATTTTTTTGAATAAATATTTTTTTCTTTTTTATATAAAAAAGACAAAACAAATAAAACAAAATAAGTTTTTCAAAGAAAAATGTTGCCCAAAAAATACATGAATTTTTTTTCTTGAAAAAAGAAAACTTTTCTTTTATAAAAAGTATAGCAATTTAAAAACAAAATAAGTTTTTTTGTAATAAAAAAATTGCAAAAAAAAAAAAGCAAAAAGAGTAAATTATTCGGCCTTGGGCTGTTTTTGAGGAAAAAGTGTCACGTTCCGGGAGGATACCCTGGGCGTAACTAACACTTAGAGACTATTTTTGTAAAGACTCGTTAAGTTGTTTCGAGCACTAGAAATATTTTTCTTTCTTAAAGAACCCTTTTCGAAAATTTTCAATGGTAATCTTGGACTATTTGTATGACTATAATTATTCTAGTGGGCTAATAATATTAGCTAATTAACTTATGCAGTAATAAATGAATTTTTCTTTTAATCCTAACTCACTTGACCTATATAGTAGAATAAGTTAGTGGGAGATAACAATTTTGAATCATAAGTTGTCTTTGAAAAAGAAAAGAAAGGAAGAGGGAATAGCCGAGGGACACCTACAGCATCGACACCAGGGATACTACTTCGGGTGAGTTTTATATTTATTTCTTCAAATACTAAGCAAATTAGTGGGTATATGAATACAATTATACTTTATTCTTGAACGAAAGTGGGTATTGCATTGTGGTGGAAGAATTGGGTCATCAAATTATCACTGGGTGTATATTTGAATGTCACTGGTTGGTGGGTCCCCTAGGAAAAATTGTTGAGTGCTACAGAATGCAAATTGGAGAGAAAATTAATTTTTATGTTCCACCTTTCTTGCCAATCGTTCCAATTACTAGGGATTATTGGGTTTGATATATAAATAATGATTATCAATATGCTCTTATAGGTCAGTGTTCTTGCTATTACACATTATAGTCTTAGGATGACGCAGATTATTGGTCATTCATAGGTTAATCACTGAAGAATAATAACCTGATGATTAGTGAGAAAGGAGATGTAATTAAAAGGCCCTTAAATTAGTAGCCATTTCACTTCTCAAAAGAAAATATACATTTGCTTGAAGGCAACAGAGTACTTGAGTTATGAATAGTGTATTTGAATTTCTTTAATTATGATTCAATTTTCGAATTTTGAGAAAAACATAGAGCAATATAGATATCTACAAATCAGTTTATTTACCAATATTACATATTTAATAGATTGGGAACGTTCTGATGTTTTACGAAAGGAAAAGATAAAATCTTAAGGATTCGTGACACTGTTCAGCAATTGAGGTATGTTAAGACTTTCAGACTTTGTTAAAAGATGTTTTTCTAATTTAAGATTAAAACAATAAAAACAGAGCATGGGTAAGGATGAAAGACGGGGGGTCTCGTACCAATAGTGTGACGGGCATTGGTGCTAATACCGGTGTTATAAAAGGAAAGTTTATTATTATAGATGATGGATTGTAATCCAAGAATGCCAAAGCATATGTGCATTAGCTGGTGTAGTATAACTTAGTTTCTTTATGTATTTATGTTTCTTTATTAAACCCGTATATTTGTGATAGTTAAGGTGACTGCATGTTGTACCAATATTTGTTGTATTGTGATACATTACCATCCCTATATTATTGACATTATATTGTGCATATGGATTGACATGAGATTGAATGTGTGTTGAGATCACTGTTATAATCTAAGTTGAGCATGTGGAGATCGTCCGTACTGAGATGGTTAATTTTATGATAGTGCGTTGAGATCATCCACACAGACACATAGAGACCATCTGTGTCAGTATATGAATCTCGCGAGTCCCCATGGGTCATAAACCCTCGATCTATTCCCGAGAGTTGTTATGTATATATGATTTCTAGATGATCTGGCATTTGAGGTGTATCATTTAATGGTGTTGTGTTGCATCTGATTATATCATTCATTCGTGTTGATTGTGCTTTATTAGTGTTGGACATCATGTGATATCTGATTACTCGTATTTTGATAACACTTAATTGTTAAATATAGTACGGTCTTACAAAATTAGAAGATGATATTTTTTTATACATATACTCCTGTCACTACTTCTTTGTTGTTGGTCAATGAGATATGTTGGGTATATGTGGTTTTGTACTGATACTACACTTGTTGCACTCTTTTGGTGGTGCAGATTCCATTCCTACAAGCGCATCCTTTGGAGCTATTTGAGTTCATGCTTGGATTATCTTGGAGTTGTACTGAGCTGCTTGGCTATTCTGTAGCCTACACCTCCCTCTATCTCATTAGTCATTCTGGTTTTTATATTCGGACAAGATATTTTTATGTTTAGACTTGTTATCTTAGTTTCAGACTTGCTTCACAGTTTTAGAAGTTGTACTTATGACACCAAATCTTGGATGGTATTTTAACTTTCCGCATTTCGTACTTATAAGTGACTTATTATTGAGGATATCCAATTGTTACTATATTTCACTTTATATATTACATTGAATTAGTAACTTATTGGGTTGGCTTACCTATCGGCTGGAAGTATAGGTGCCATCATGACTTATGTTTTGGGGTCGTGACAATTGCTAGCCCCTGAGTGAACCATCTGGCCTCATCACATCCATTCAATCATACATCAGCGGAAGGCATCAGAATTAGAAATCAAATAACAGCAGGCTATTCTATCTCATCAAATCTACATCAGAAATAAAGGCCATAGGCCACAAGACTAGTCATTAACGTCCATCACATAAAATAGAATTAAAGGAACTCAGTTTAGAAAAGGAGGAAGGATCCTAACATCAAAACATCATCTCTATGTCTATGTCTATGAAGTCTCTATTTTTGTAAGTCTAAGAAGGTAACATGACAGGTCATGGCTACCACAAACTCAGAATAACTTTAAATGTAAGAAAATGGAATAAAAGGTATCCTCCAAATGCAGGAAGGACTCACCAAGTCTCTGGAGATAGAAATCTCTGAACCTCAACAAATCCTCTGCTGAAGTCCTCTCTCTACTGAATCTGCATAATGAAACTATGTAGCGCCAAATTGCATTAGTATGTGGAATGTACGGTATGTAAATGGGCTAAAAGTAAACTATATAGACAAAATAATAAGGAATAACATCAATTCATCAGGTACTCATCTTATCTCAGAATAAGGAATCGACACCATTACATCAACATCAATCAAGACTTATACCATCACATCAACATCAGAGTACTATCAAGATGGAACCTATCCAGGAGTTTCTCTAGCCAACAACTATTACCTATGAGACGGTGATGATACAATGAAGCACTTCATTGCCACATCCATCCAGTACCTTATCGGGGTACAGAACAAGTCTAGTCTGTCAATGGATCCGTAAGTCTATCAAGTCCTCTTTTGGAACTGAGGAGACATCCATTTTTCGTGGTCCAATCCTCTCCTACGCTGGCCATGCAGTTAATAAGTGCGAGTGGGACTCACTCTTACTCATTTCGGTGCTCAATACTCCTCCCAGGACTCAATATGCTCATAAGCCATCAAACATCAAGATTTCTCATCACTTAGTCTTTTTTGGTCAAGGAACATCACACATCTCGTCTATCATTAACTCAATGGATTAGGGATGATCTTTCAAGATTAAATTCAACCTCTTTGAGACTCTAAGGGAATCGTTATCAACTAATCCCATCAACATCATCATCAATACATTCAACTCAGGACCCGAAACACAAGATCAAGCACATTCATATCACCAACGCTCTAGATACCAACCCTTAAGCTCATTATTGTAATCTTTAACAAAGAATCATGTAGGGTTTTCATGTAATAACTCAAGAAAGTATCTTAAACAATAATTAAGTTTATGATGATCATCAATCTAGAAAAATATGTATTATAAGAAAATATTCAATGAAGTACCCGAGAAGTTCACATACAAGACTCTTCACATTCAACTTATCAACTTTCTATTGTCCACGGCGCACATGGGAGGACAATCCTATATTTTGGGTAGCTTTACCTACCTGGGAAAAAGAATTACTTAGGCTTCTTCAAGGAATTGGACCCGAATCTAGGAATCTTCAAGCCCTCTCTTCTTTCTTCTTCAAGAACTCTCGTTTAAAAGTTAAGAAAAATAGATTTTGAAACCTTTAATCTGATATAAACGACCCTTAAACACATTTTTGAGACTTAGGATTGGTTTAGAAATGATCAAAAAGCCCTTCCCATATTAAAAGAATAAAATTTGACTCCGAAATGCCATGTCCGCTACACTCCATGGGCGCGGACATGTATATTTTCACGAATTCTTGTTCTTTCCAATTCCCATCAAAAAATATAAAAGAACATAAGTGTCAGTTCCTGTTCTGTCCGCGTCATGCTAGGGGCACGAACTGACACTATTGTCCAATTAATTACCGAAAATTATTTTTCAACTTGATTGCTCTAAAATCAAGTCGAGGCCATTTTCCCACTCAATTTTTCATTCTGATCACAAATTCAGTCTCAGATTCTATATTGGAGGTTGGGAAGACGCGTTATGCGCACGATTACTTTCTAGGGGCATTTTGATAATTTTGCATGGTGTTACATCATCTCTCCCTTGGGATTATTCGTCTTCGAACGATGAGTAGATATAGGATTTAGGCACGAGTAGACTCAAGACTTGTCTTGATCCTCACTAAAAATTTCAAACTCTTAACTATCCATCACTCTATACTCTCTACATTTGACTCAAGAATAAAATAAACACATCAACTCAAGAGTGGGACTCCAATTAAGTTAAGAATAAAGACATTATCTTCGACATCATTGTCATTTGGCATGAATAGACACGGGTATTTGATCTTCATAGCTTCCTCAGCTTCCAATGTAGCCTCCTCAACAAATTGGTTCATCCATAGAACTTTGATTGAGGCTATCTCTTTGTTCCTCAATTTGCGAAATTGGCGGTCAAGGATTTGGACTGGAATCTCCTCATAGGACATACTATCTTTTAACCCAGTACTCTCAATGGGGATCACCAAGGTAGGACCTCCCAAGCACTTCTTCAACATCGAAACGTGGAATACCGGATCGATCCATCTAACTCGAATGGCAATTTCAACTCATAGGCAACCTTCGCAATCCTCCTCACAATTTGATAGGGTCTGATGTAGCGTGGAATTAACTTTTCCTTTCTTCCCAAACCTCATAACGCCCTTCATAGGTGATACTTTCAAGTACACCCAATCATCCACCTCAAATTCCAAGTCTCATCCTCTCACATCAGAGTAAGACTTTTGACGACTTTGTGCGGTCTTCAACCTCTGTCTAATAATCTTTACCTTCTCCATGGACTAGTAAACTAGATTGGGTCTAATCAACTCAGATTCACCGACTTCAAACCACCCAATCAATGATCTACACCTGTTTCCATACAAAGCTTCATAAGGGGCCATCTGGATACTTGTATGATAACTATTGTTATAGGCAAATTCGATCAATGGCAAGTGGTCGTCCCAGTTTCCCTTAAAGTCAGAACCCAAGCCCTTAACATATCCTCCAATGTCTGAATGGTGTGCTCTGTCTATCCATCTGTCTGAGCGTGAAAGCTTGTACTCAGATTCACTTTAGTACCCAATCCCTTCTGAAAAGATCTCCAAAATGGGGAGATGAATTGAGCTCCTCTGTCTGAGATGATAGACAAGGGAACTCCATGCAACCTCAAAATCTCATGAATGTATAAACAGGCGTATTCATCAGTTGTATTAGTTGTCTTGACTACTAAGAAGTGGATTAATTTAGTCATCCTATCCATGTTCACCCATATCGAGTCATGTTGCTTCCGAGACCCTGGTAGACCAGTACTGAAGTCCATGTTGATCATCTCCCACATCCATTCTTGAATTTCATAGTTCTGAGCTAACCCACAAGGCCTTTGATGTTCAACCGTTCAAACTTGACCTATTGGCAATTGGGACACTTAGAGACAAATTCAACAATGCCCTTCTTCATTCCATTCCACAAATAGACTTCTCTTAAGTCATGGTACATCTTGGTGGAGCTAGGATGGATAGAATACCTGGAGCTATGAGCTTCGTCCATGATTCTTTCTCGAACACCATCAACATCGGGCACACACAACCTACCCTGGTATCTTAACACCCCATCTCCCTCTTTGGAGAAAACCATCACTTTTTGCTTGCGAACAACTTCTTTCGATTGAAACAAGACAGGGTCTTGGCCTTGCTTTTCCTTCACCTCTGACACTAAGGATGAAGTAGAACTATTCTGAACATTGACACCGCTTTCATCATTCTCCTCAAGTTGTACTCCCAATCGGGCCAACCTGTGCATTTCCTTAGCTAGTTCTTTCTTCCCTTCCTCCACATGGGCAGTGCTACCATAGACAACCTGCTAAGAGCATCAGCAACAATGTTAACGTTACCTGGGTGGTAGAGAATGCTCATGTCATAATCCTTGAGCAACTCTAGGCATATCCTTTGCCGTAGATTGAGCTCTTTCTGACTAAAGACATATTGCAAGCTCTTATGGTCAATGAACACATCTACATGCACCTCATACAAGTAGTGGCACCAGATCTTAAGCACGAACACCACTGTCGCCAACTCGAGATCATGAGTTGGATAGTTCTTCTCATGAATCTTAAGTTGCCTGGACGCATAGGCTATCACCTTCCCTCTCTACATCAGCACACAACCCAGTCCAACTCTGGATGTATCACAGTATATCACGAAGTCTTTTATCCCATCGGTAAAGTCAAAACTGGTGTTGTAGTCAATCTAGTCTTCAACTCTTGAAAACTCTTTTCACATTCGTCAGACTACTGAAAATTGACCTTTTTTTGAGTTAGTTTGGTCAATAGTGCAGACAAGGAAGAAAACCCCTCAACAAATTAGTAGCCCGCCAACCCCAAGAAACTTCGTATATCAGTGGGAGAGGTCGGTCTGGGCCAGTTCTTAATTGCTTCAATCTTCTGGGCATCCACTCGAATACCATCACCTGAGATAACATAACCTAGGAAGGCCACAAACTTGAGCCAGGACTGACTCTTAGAAAACTTTGCATATAATTCATAGTATTTGAGAGTTTGTAAAACCACTCTAAGATGATTAGCATGCTCTTCTTCATCCTTAGAATATACCAGGATATCATCAATAAATACAATTACGAACATGTCGAGATACAGTCTGAACACTCTGTTCATCAAGTCCATGAAAGCTGCAGGTGTATTAGTCAACCCTAAGGACATGACCAAGAACTCAAAATGGCCATAACTTGTCCTAAAGATTGTCTTGGGAATGTCACGTTCCCTTACTTTTAACTGATGGTAACCCGATATGAGGTCTATCTTGGAGAAATAAGAGGCACCCTAAAGTTGGTCAAATAGATCATCTATCCTGGGGAGAGGATACTTATTCTTTATCGTGACCTTGTTCAGTTGCCTATAGTCTATACACATTCTGAGAGATCCATCCCTCTTACGCACAAATACAACAAAAGCACCCCAATGAGAATCACTAGGTCTTATGAAACCTTTTTCTAGCAAGTCCTTCAGTTCATTCAATTCACCGGGGGCCATCCTATAAGGTGGGATTGAGATAGGTTGGGTTTCTAGGAGAACATCAATCCCAAAGTCAATCTCCCTATCAAGAGGGACTCCAGGCAGATCTTTAGGGAACACTTCAGGGAATTCATTCATAATCGAGACTGACTCTAGAGTGGGGGACTCAACATCATCAGACATAACTCGTAGGAGGTGGTAGATACACCCTTTAGAGATTAGCTTTCTGGCTCTAAGATAGGAGATAAACTTGTCGTTAGGTGCAACAGAACTCCCTTTCCACTCTAAGACAGGTTCATTAGGAAATTGAAACTTAACAATTCGGGTCCTACAATCAACGGAGGCATAACAGGCATGAAGTCAATCCATATAAAGGATCACATCAAAGTTAATCATCTCTAATTCTACCAAGTCAGCAAGGTATCTTTATGGTAAATAGATACCACACAATCCTGTAAACCCTCTCAGCTATGATAGACTCACCAGTAGGAGTGTAAACAGAAAAGGGTTCAAGCAAACACTCTGGAAGGATCCCAAATCTACTAGCCACATAGGGAGTTACAAAAGATAAAGTGGCACCAGGTTCAAGCAATGCATAACAATCAAAAGTAAAGACTCAACGCATACCCGTAACGACATCTAGTGCTACCTCCTGATTGTGACGATTACCAATAGCATAAAGACGATTTGTCCCACCTCCTATACCCGTAGTAGTACCCCTTTGATGACTGCCTGCTGGGGGTGTTCCGAAGGACTGTATTCTATTGTTTTCTTCACCTCGTCTCCTCTTCGAGAAATCATACTGAAAGTAACTAGTCTTTCCACATAAATAAAAAACATCCTTGCCCACACGGCACCCATCCAGATGGATTTTACCACACTTATCACAAGGTGGCTTTTCCTGCATACTTTGGGTCACACTAGCTTGAGATTGAAAACCCTGGGCCTTGTAATTTTGGTGAACATAAGACTTCTGATCATACCTATTTTGTTGGAACGGTGTGCTCACCGTAGAGGGTGTAGAGTGAGAATACCTCTTTTAAAAGTAGGATTTATCACCCTTATTTTGTCTCAGTTGGTTAGGCTCATGCCTTACTAATTTCGATTTCTTGCTCATCTGCTCTTCTCCATCTCCCTTTTTATCTTCCTCAGTTTGTTGGGCATGTACCATACTCCTGGCAATGTCCATACCTGGGATCAATAATGCTACATTGCATCCCTTCTTCACATGTCTGCCCAATCCATACACAAACTTCCTCATCCTTGCCCTCGTGTCTTGGACCATCTCCATAGCATATCTGGGTAGCTTAACGAACTTGAGGTTGTACTCCTTAACAGTCATCCCTTCTTGTCTTAAGTTCACGAACTCCTCAACCTTCACCTCCCTCAACTCTTCGGGAAAGAAGTGGTCAAGGAAAGCAGTCTCAAACTTATCCCACTCTGCAGGCTTAACATCTTCACTTCTACTGTCCTCCCATTGGTTGTACCAGACATTTGCAATATCTTTCAACTGGTAAGAGGCAAGCTCAACTCTTTCACTATCATTAGCATGCATGACCCTCAAGACCTTATACATCTCATCAATGAAGTTCTAAGGGTTCTCCTCTACCTTTGATCCTATATAGATTGGTGGGTTCATTCATAAGAAGTCCCTGAGCCTGGTTGCAGCCGTGGACTCCTTTGAGCTGGAACTAGGAGGCTGAGGACCTCGACTGTTACCTTGGGAGGCCACTAGCTGGGTAAGTATGGTAATGGCTCCCTTAAGCTCATTATTGTAATCTTTAGCTAAATGAATCATGTAGAGTTTTCATGTAATAACTAAAGAAAGTATTTTAAACATGAAATTAAGTTTATGATGATCATCAATCTAGAAAAATATGTATTATAAGAAAATATTCAATGAAATATCCTATAATTTCACATACAAGACTCTTCACATTCAACTTATCAACTTTCTACTATCCATGGGGTACATGGGAGGACTATCCCATATTTTGGATAGCCTCATATACCTGGAATAAAGAATTACTTAGACTTCTTCAAGGAATTGGACCTGAATCTAGGAATCTTCAAGCCCTCTCTTCTTTTTCCTTCAAGAACTCTCGTTTAGAAGTTAAGAAAAATGGGTTTTGAAACCCTTAATCTGATATAAATGACCCTTAAACATGTTTTTGGGACTTAGGATAAGTTGGGAATGATCAAAAAGCCCTTCCCGTATCAAAAGAATAAAATTTGACTCTGAAATACCATGTTCGTGATGCGTCAGGGGTGCAGACATATGTATTTTCGCGAATTCTCGTTTTTTCCAATTCCCGTCAAAAAATTAAAAAATATATATAAGTGTCAATCTGTGTTCCGTTTGCGTCACGCCAGGGACGCAAACTGACACTGTTTCCTAATTAATTAGTGAAAATTATTTTTTGACTCGGTTTGCTCTAAAATCGGGTCGAGCCCATTTTCCCACTCAATTTTTTCCACTGATTGCAAATTCGATCTTAGATTTTCCACTGGAGCTTCAGAAGATGCGTTATACGCACGATAACTTTCTAAGGATATTTTGATAATTTCGCAGAGTGTTACAAAAAGGTACTAATGACCTTGGGGTGATTTGATTTGTGTTGAGCCCATGACCTTCTTGGGCTATTTTCTGTAAAGAAAAAAGACTGGGCTACTTTTTTGATAAATATTTTATTTTTTGTGTATATATGAAATTTTCCTTTTTATTTTTTCTTCAAAATATTAAACTAACATGGTAATTTTGGGTTTAATTTGTGGGGGGAATTAGGGCAGTTGATTTTCGTTTTCTCAAAAAATTAAAATTACGTGTTTAATATTTTTTGAACTTTAGGGAAGTTGTTGATTTTTGTGATTTATAAGAAAAATTTATCAAAATATATTTTTCTTTTTAGTATAGAATTTAGGACTATTTAATTTTAAATATTATTATATAATGATATAATAATTCAGGTTTTGACCTTTTTTGGAGTTTTTTCTTCCTAATTGTTTGGACCCTTTTGGTCTGATTTTTTTTGGAATTTTGTTAAAACTAATTTTATCAATTATTTAGAAGTTTTCTAATAATGACTAAATTTAGTTTTGTTAGCACCTAATTTTTGTCCAAATCTAAGTTATGTACCTTTTAGTGTTTAAATATTTATTTTTGAATCTAAATTAGATATTTTTATTTTTATCTTGTTTATAATAATTTTATTTAAAATAATTTGAAAAACTACAAAAATGGAGTCATATTTGAGTGTAAATTTTGTTTTAAAGAAGAGAAAATTTCTAAAAATATATATATATTTTTAATTTTTGATTCTAATAAATAATTTAGTATTGTTAATATTTTCTTAATTATATCTTAGTTTTAACTAGTTAACTTTTCTATATTTTTTTAAATTTAAAATAGTTTTATAACATTTTTATTTTTTTTTCAAAACAAAACTAAACAAAAATGAAATAAAAAAGAAAAACTAAACTAAACCTACAAACTACCCTACTCCCCCATTTGCACACCCACAACACATCACCAAAAACTTCTCCCCACTAACATTTTTCCTCGAACTCCACTCTCCCACTCCCTCACATTATATTTCACAACACACACATATATACGGCCAGAAGTAGGAGGAGGATTACGGCCAGAGCTACATTCATCTAAGAATGGTCAGATGAATATCTTTCATCGAAAAACTTTTTTGTATATATAGGTGAAATATAGATATTTTGATATCTATTTATTTTTGAACGCC